>MU228310.1:707149-751274 GCA_018584345.1 Thuja plicata
ATTATGTTGTGTCTCTAAACAATTGTGACCATGATGCCTACATTTATGTTTCTCAGATGTTGTGTCCCAGGATCCCTTATGACCCTTTATGATCCCTAAGAATACATCTTAGAGATCTTAAAGTGTCATAAAGGGTCATAAGAGTGCCCTAGGAGGGGCCAGATGAGCTTCCACCTTCACGTGGTTGGCCTTGTTAAGTAGAGAATATTAAAGTATTCTTGAAACCAAGTGAAGCTCAAACTAACATACCTTCATTATTTAATCAATGCTAAGAGACACATGGAAGATGTGTGATTACTAAGGGGTTTTTCATTGATTGAATGCATAGGCAGGGAAGCACGCGTGGCACCATAGGAGCTTTCATATTTGGGGATTTTATCATTCTACCTTTATGAGATCAAAACATTGAGCTTGTGTGTACCATTTTTATATTTACGCGGTGTATTTTTTTTATTTGGATCATTCTATAATATATATATATATATATTTTAACCAAAAATTAGTATTGGTCACTTTTTTGACATTGTAATCTCAGTAGGCTCGACGAGAATTCTATGTGATCGACATCAATTTCGATGAACTTTGGTCGCAAAAGAGAAATATTGTGTTTGATATTTTGACAAGATTGCTATGTGTTCGATGTCAAATCCGACCAACGATGGTTGCAATTGCGACGAACATTGGTCACCTAGATAGAAGGTTTGATCTGCAATTCTTCCAGCTTCAAGCAATTTTTTAGACGAAGATTTGGTCGATAATTCAATCACTAGGAAGGTCGATATCTCAACGAGTGCTTTTACTATCGGATAAGTGACGCGAAAAGTTTGACGACATTTTTTGTCGTCGGTTCGACCAATGGGTCGAAAAAGTTTGACTAATCCTCGTCGAAAAATAGGGTAAAATTTACTAGTGAAATCAGATAAGAGAGGTGTCAAGGTCAGCACTATCATCGACGAGGAAGTCAAGTTTGGTGCATGTGTGGTAGGATACAAAATATTTCAGGCCAGCGGAATGAACAACATAGCAAGCACTGCAATGAGCACAACCTACAAGATCATAAAACGAGGAAAGAAGATGGATCTTGCAGATATTTTGTTGAATCAACTTGAGGAGAACATGAACACCATAATATCTTGAAGGACAAACACTTGTAAGTTTGGTTCCCTCATCATGTGCATATTCTTTTACTTTGAAGAATACTTTCCTTCCATAGGCAAAGTAGTATGGGACACAAGTAAACCTGTAACCATACAAATATGTGAGCATATAGAGTCATTAGGAACAGATTTTGATGACCTAATGAATGAATACTTCAAAGTTATTAAGGAAAAGATGCAAGCTAGAACTAGAATACCTGAGAGTTTGATAGAAGAACACAAAGAGGACATATATTTTATGGTAGATACTGATTTTACCTATATCAAACCAGTAGTACCTAGGAAATCCTAGCTATCGCCATTAGAATATGAGATTAAAACATGACAAGCTACTAAGTACATCAAGGCACTATTGAATGAACCAGTGGACAACAAGAAAGCAAGATTTGGCACTTATGAAGAAGCCAAACCAAAGACCAAGATAGATCTTGTTGTCAAGAAAATTATAAACAAGAAGAACAAAATGGTTAAAAACTTAACCAAGAAATTTGCAGTTACTGAAGAAGGTGAGGAGGAAATAGAAGGAAAGGAGGAACAAACTAAGGGCCGGTCACCTATCGGTGAAGATACAGAGAAGAATGACTTGGAGGCTACACAGTCAGATTCACCACCTCCTCCTCCACCTAAGAAAGCAAGAACTACAACCACTTCAAGGACAAGAAGCAAAACTGCAAAGGTACCAACTCCTTCACCACTTAAGAAAGGTAAAGTGAGAACCTACAAAAGAAAACTGGTCTCACCAAAGGTGAAACATACCAAAAGGAGGAAATGGGTTAGAACAAAGGAGGATCTAGATGACTCCGCTATGGATGAAGCTAACATAGAAATACAAAAGGAAAAAGATCCCTTGGTTCCCAAAACCATTGATGAAATATGTAAGAACATTTCAGAATCACCATCTATTTCTGATCCTAACATTAGGAAATGGTTAAAATTTGATCCAGAGGATCAAAACAAGATAGAAGACGCTATTGTAGCTAAAATGTGCAAACACCATTATGTTCCACTACAATTCTCAAAATATGACGTTCCCAAGGAACTATCAGGGAGATTGTCTGCAAGATGGACATTTGCACTACATCAAGAAAAAGAGATAAGAGAAAGAGTACTTGTTACTCTTATGCCTTCTAATTCAAAGAAGGAATAGATAAGTGTAATGATGAAAAAGTATGAAAAGGAGTTCTCACCCAAAATGAGAGCATATAAATTTCTCAAAGGGAAGCTAATTGAGCTTGATCAAGACAGCATTAAAAAGTGGAGCAAGATACTTAACAAGCCCATTAAGGAAGCTATCCCGGAGAAGGAAAACATCATCATTAAGGATACAAAAGATGACTCATCCGTGGAATTGGACAGAGAAGAGAGTGAGACAGAAGGCCACATGCATACTGAAGTTGTAGATGAGGTATGGCCTGACACTACTCTTGACAAAACTCAGAGTGAGGAAAGCCAAATTCCACCAAGTCCAATTCATATTGACTTGAGTAATGAAGAAGAGGTTACCAAAGAAGAAATGACAATAAAAGGTAACATAACTGAAGATATCAATGATGAAACATGGTTGGATAACATCATCAATGACACTACAGGAAAATATCATGCACAAGAGGTGCAAAAAGATGAAGATATCAATATTGCACAAGGTAATACCGACGAACAGGATACACCTACTGGCACTATAGAGGTCAATACACCGACCAATATGAAAATTTTGATACAAGCTATTGATATTGAATCAAGTCAGGAAAAATCGTCTAAGAAAGATGATGATATACCCAAGGACACAGGTAATGATGAAAATAAAGATGCATTAGACACTCAAAAAGATACAGATACAGAGATGAAGGATGCAACCGACGCTCAACAAAAAGTGTATATTGAAAAAGACAAAGGAGAAGAGACTAAAATAGATGAAACATTGAGAAAGGATGAAGAGAAAGAAAAGAGTGAAGAAATTAAGCAAGATGAGAGCTTGAAAGAAAAGGAAGATAAATCTGTTGATACACCCAAGGCCAATGAAGAGACATCTTCACAAAACCAACCGGTGGACTCTGAAGAGAAGCAACAAGATGCTTCATCTTCTTGACCCTCACCTACCAAATCAGTCCAATCTCAAGATCTACAAATGGTAGTACACCAATCTATCTCCTAGCCAAAGAAGAAGAAAAAAAAGGTAATAAAGAAAGACATCTTAATTGTAACACTTGATGAGGTAATTGAGATACCCAAGTGGGATGTATCTACTTTAGATACTGAAGCACTTCAAAATTTTGGAGTGATATGTCAGAGAAAAGCAATACAAGAGAAAATGAAAAAGGCACATAGGGAGGCCCAAGCACTTGATAAAACTAGGGACATACTACATCAACTTGTTCCTGATACAAAAGTTAAAGATGACATATCAGCCATGGAGCAAATTGTAGTTCTTACCGATGCCATCACCAATCAAAATGTAGATGCAGAGAAGGAAATGGAAGAATAGGCAGAGATGAAATTTCAACAAAAATTAGTTGAGTAGATCAGCCAAGAAGTGGCAGAGAACAAGGTAAAGCTCTATGAATTAGCAAGTCAATTAGAACCTATGATTGCTGAAGTTTTTACCTTAGTTTAGATATTGTGCACACTAGAAAATTTCACAAAAGAAAATAGTGAAAAATTGTCCCAACTAGATTCAGATCTGACAGCTAGTGCACTAATTTTAACCTCTGGTGCAAACATAATAAAGTTGCATCATGACAAGATCACAGAGGTAAAAAAATAGAGACAAGAGATATGGGATGCAGAGACACAATTCAGAAATGAGGTTATCGAGCTACAGGCTCACATTTTGCCAAACCTCACCACTCTGCAACAACACATAACAGATGCAAGAAATCTGATAGCCACCCCAGAGATGTCTGTAGTGGACAACATCTATGGCATGCATGTGAGAATATCACTTGAGCACATGGATCTTGAAAATTTGAAGGAGAAATGGGAGAAGATGATGGAGGAAATCAAAGCCTCACACTCTCACATTTTTGACAAGTTGTAAGTACCTTTGCCCTCATTATCAAAAAAGGGGGAATGTATAGTACATATGTACAATATACTACTTTAGAAAAAAAAAGATAAGGATATGTATAATGTATGTACAACAAGGATAGATATGTACAATATATCAGAAAAAGGAAACAAAAAGGAGAATTCAATTACATGTACATAAACTTACACTTACCAGCATATGCATAGGGGGAGTCATTTCATGATTAAGGAAGAAGTATACATAGGTGTACATACTAATACATCAAGTATGTTACACATGTCAGTTTTTGATACTAATGTCAAAGGGGGAGATTGATGACATTAAGTTTTGCCATTAGTATACTTAGAGTGAAAAACATGATAAAGGTCATCGGTATAGGCATAACCGATGGACAACAAGCATACCCGACGAAATAACAATGTCTATCATGAAAATGCTATGTATAGAATTGCCCGGTGAACACTGACAAGAGTTCAACCGACGAAAAAGCATAAAGGACATCACCGATGGTACATTTTTGTAAACATCACCAGCAGAGTAGAAATGGTAGGAACCCGACGAACGATTCAATTAAGGGACACCGACGGAGCAGAAAACTGACAGAGCAAAGAATGAAAGAAAAGTGACAGATTGACAGAGCAACCCGACCATCAGAACTGACAGTCAGTTACAGAACCCGCAAAAAGTGGATCTGACTTAACACGTCAGATAAAACATTGTAATTATATTTATAGACTTTTTATTTATATTAAAACTTTACTTGATAGTCAAGAAAGCATATTGTAAATGTTTTAAAACATCCTAAAGGATCTAAAATATAACTAACTAAAGATCAAGGTCAAGTTGTAAACCTTGGATCTAGAGGTAATTTGAAAAGCATGAATCAAGAATAGACCAAGAAACTAGTATAAATAGATGTTCAATCATTTTTAATATGTAATGAGTTGATAAATGATTGTAGCCATGAAGATCATCTAAGCAGAAGAGAATTCATGCAAAGTTCAGAAACAGATTATATTAGTTATCAAGAAAATAGACAAGGCTACCGACAAGCAGAGACAGGGTATTATTCAAATCACTCAAGGTGATTACATATACATTATAAGCTTTACAGGATCTATTATCAGCAATTAGAGATTTCATATACTATCATATCAACATTTATATTGTAGTTTCATTATAACAAGTGCATCACATCATAAATCCTTTTGTAGAAGGTGGACTTAACAATTCTTTGATAAATCTCTTAATAGAGTGCACACCTAATGGTGTTGCTAAAGCTTCAAATGAAGTAGATCCTAAAAGGTCTCCACTATAATACTCCTAACAGGGTAGATCATTAGAATTGATCAAATTGTAAGCCTTAACCGACTCCCTCCTTATCTACAGATAGTGAAGTTTTGTGGGTAGACATCCCCACCACAGTTTTTACTTCCTAACACGAGTTTCCTGCGATATCATATCTTGTGTAATGTGTCATTTATTTTCATGAATGTTTTTTGAATGTTTACACATGCAAAGAACTTATATTATGATTTCACATACATAAAGAAAGATAAACAGATAGATAGGAATATACAAATTTGATGACACAAAGGCTAATGGACCAACCACATAAAAAGTTTTAGAGGTACTAATTCACCCCTCCCCTCTCAGTACATCATTCCAATAATTCCAATAGGGGTATCTTGGGTCGAAGTGCCAGCTGGTGTATCTACAGTGACTTCTTTAGTTGGTTGCTCAGGTCCTGCACCTTTGGTGGGTTCTTCTGTCGACCCAATATCTGGAAGCGGACCTTCTCCACATGTCTTCTTTGGTTGAACTTCTTTTTCAGGAGGTTCATCGCCTCCACCAGTAGGCTGAGATGAACCTTTGGTTGTAGTTGGGAGTATCACTCAAGAAGTTGAAATGTTTGAAGTATCTTTTACAAGGGTCCTTTGAGTAGGAGGCTTCTTTTCTGACCTCTTCCTTCTTCTTGCAGTCCATTCAACCCATTGCTCCATCATTTTGTAAATGCCACTCATTAAAGTCTGCAAGTCACTGATGGCTTGATCTAGCATGGGCTCGAAACTAATAGGAGTGAGCTTTATCTTCTCCATATATGTATTTTCATACATGTGGTTGCTATCATCTTCTAGCCCCTCCACTGCTATGTTTACTTTGAACTTTTTGATTTGTTCAATAGTTAACTTGGCATAGAATCTCTCTCTATTCTCCAAATCATCTCTGCAATTGGCCCAGTAGTCTTCAATATCATCTACATGATGGATAGCTCAGATCATTTGTAGGTAGTCATGAGCATAATTAACAGGATCATATTGTGGCCTCAGAACATCATAGGTTTCTAGTGAAAACCTCTTTGAGAATGTCTTTAGAACATTCTTTGCCTCAGACTGAGACGCACAACTGTAAGCTCTGATAGTCATGGGGAAGTCGTAGCCCTTCTTCTTAGCATCAGTACAGATCATATTCACTTGGAGCACTTGTCTCATCACCTCCACTAGCACGATCATATCAGTGGGATATCTGGGCAACTTCAAAGGGAAGTCATCGAATCCTGCAAGACAAATGTATGAGAAATCTCCAAATTGAATGAAATAACATCCAAGATGGTTGATAAAATCCATGGCCTCAGGAGAGAATCTCCTTTCTAGGCAACCTTGTAGCTCCCTGCACAGTCTTATTATAAATGCATCATCAACTTGGAGGTACTCAGCATAACTATTGTGCAATTGCAAAGAGGGGAAAAATTCATAGCTCTTAACATCTTCAGGAAATTCATCTAATCTAGGGAGTCCTGGCCAAATTTGGATTGTAGCCAGAATATATAAAAGGACTGAAGACATATAAAATTCATTCTGATGCTTAGCTCTATTTCAGGCATCCGAGAGGCTCTCACTTACCATAAGGGCCCAATCAATGAAGTGATGTTGGGAACAAATTACCTGAACCAGGAATAAATGTTGCTCGACAAAATTAAGTGCATAGCTCTCACCTCTGATTCTGTGAAGCAATATCAGTATATCCACAATCTCTGGCTTCAGGTTTGTACCGTATAATGTTTTGGGTAGCTTTCCCTTGGCGCTCCTAGGCTCTTGAAACCATGCCTTCATTATTTTTTTCTTCCATAATGACTTATTTTCTCTCAGTTATGGCTCGATTGTATGTCATCTCCGAGTACTCAACTTTCTTTGGGATACGGAGAGAGTTTTGAATGGACTCTTGATCAATAGAGCATAGCACTGTGTCATTGGGAAGAAGAATTTGTTTGGTATATGGGTTGTATCAGACTATACATTCTCTAACCAGCTGAAGAGCTTGAACTGGGACGGGAAAACTAGCGGCCTCGACTAACCCACTTTCCTTCAACTTCTCTGTGATCTTATGCCAGTCAGAGGTGATGCCATTCATTCCGTTGAATCCCATAAATCTGGAAGCCATACTTTCAATGATTTGATTCGGGAATTAGGAATATCTCTCAGGAATGCAGGGGCAAAGAATAATCAATATCAGAGGCTTTGAATTTTAACAATTTGTCAAACAAATGGTAGCTCATGTTTGCAACCTTTAACTGATTTTATAAATTTGAATTCTTACCATTTAACGGTCGACTTCCCACGCCACATGAATGAAAAGACCCAAGCATTAATGAAATAAGTTTGTTATGAAGTAAAATGGATTTATTTGAATTACTTACTTTGCTCCCACGGGCCGTTAATAAACATCTTTTCAATTTAGTAACCGTAACAGTAACTTTCTTGAAGTAGCAGAAAATTACTTTTCCACTTTTCCTTTGGGCGGAGAAATGCTTTTGCAGTGCTCTTTGTTTGAAAATCCACCAAAGGATAATTTTAGCCTATTGAGATGCTAAAATGATATTTTTTTATTTCATCAACTTTCTTCATGCCTTGGGTCACTTATGAGATCGATTTCCCATCGAAAATCCTTCATTTTAATAGTTTGGCAAAAAACGTACCCCACAGGTCGAAACCCGCCTGTTGGAGTAGTGAAGAAGCCATTTTCCTCTTTTCCGCCAGCAAACTTACATCTTAGATTTCTCTCCATTTAATCATTCCTCTCGGCCTGCAGAGATGTATTTCAAATGCAATAATCTTTCTAAGCCCAAATCATCCACTTTAAAACTGTACTGACTGCTGAGACATCATGGAATAGCTGTCTGTAGAAAATGCACTCTGCTGGTGATTTTTTGCCAGTGGAGAAGCCATAAACCAATTTTTTGCCATTGAAGCAATATGAAGTATTCAAGCTACAAATTCCAAAATCACAGAAGATAAATGTTAGAAATCTTTGAATTGTGAACTTTATCAGATTTGGTATCTTAAACCTACCCGATTAAACACAACTTCAGATACAAATCCCCCTGGCTCACAAAGGACAAGTGAAATTGGAAAAATCTGATAAAGGCCTCCTAGCCTAAGGGGAAAGTTGGACTTAGACTCCAGAAATTCACAACACTTTCAAGACCACTACTACATATTAAACATCCACTTTTGTCTAAAGATATGCAGACCAAAAGTGGGGCAACAACCACTGGATTATGAAATCCAAACAGGACAAGATACAAAATGTATCAAGGCACTATTGAATGAACCATTAGACAACAAGCAAACAAGATTTGGCACTTATGAATAAGCCAAACTAAAAATCAAGTCAAATCTTGTTGTCAAGAAAATTGTAAACAAGAAGAACAAAATGGTAAAGGATTTAACGAAGAAATTTGCAGTTACTGAAGAAGGTGAAGAGGAAACAGAAGGAAAGGAGGAAGAAACTGAGGGCCAGTTACCCATCGAAGAAGATACAGAAAAGAGTGATTCAGAGGCTACACAGTCAGATTCACCACCTCCTCCTCCACCTAAGAGATCAAGGACAACAGCTGCTTCAAGGACAAGAAGGCAAACAGTAGAGGAAGCAACTCCTTCACCGTTGAAGAAAGGGAGAGTGAGAACCTACAAGAGGAAACCAGTCTCACCAAAGGGGAAACAAACCAAAAGGAGGAAGTTGGTTAGAAAAAAAGAAGATCTAGATGACTCAGCTATTGATGAAGTTGACCTAGAAGTACAAAAAGGGAAAGATCCCTTGATCCCTAAAACCATTGATGAAATATGTAAAAACATTTCAGAATCACAATCTATTTCAGATCCTAATATTAGGAAATGATTGAAACTTGATCCAGAGGATCAAAATAAAATTGAAGAAGCTATAATAGCTAAAATGTGCAAACACAATTATGTTCCACTTCAATTCAAGGAATATGAAGTACCCAAGGAGCTAACGAACAGATTGTCTGCAAGATGGACATTTGCACTTCATACTGAAAAGGAGATAAGAGAAAAAGTACTTGTTACTCTTATGCCTTCTGATTCAAAGAAGGAAGAGATAGTTGAAATGATGAAAAAATAGGAAAATGAATTCTCACCCAAAATGAGAGCATACAAATTCCTTCAAGGGAAGCTAATTGAGCTAGATTAGGAAAGCATTAAGAAGTGGTGTAAAATACTCAAAAAGCCCACTAAGGAAGCTAGCCCAGAGAAAGAACACATCATCATTAAAGATGCACAGGGTGACAAATCAGTCGAATTGGACAGAGAAGAGAGTGATACAACAGGAAACAAGAATACTAAAGTTGCAGATGAGGTATGGCCCGACACAACTCTGGACAAAACACAGAGTGGAGAAAGCCAAATTCCACAAAGCCCAACTCATATTGACTTGGATGATGAAGCAAAGGTTACCAAAGAAGAATTGACAATAAAAGGTAACATAAATGAGGATATCAATGATGAAACATGGTTGGATAATATCGTTAATGACATTACAGGAAAATACCCTGCAGAACAGGTGCAAAAAGATGAAGATGTCACTGTTGTAAAAGGTGATACCGACGAAAAGGACACACTTACTGACACTACAAAGGTAAATACTCTGACCAACATACAAATATTGATAGAAGCTATTGATATTAACTCTAGTCAAGAGAAATCATCTAAGAAAGATGATAACATACCCGAGGACACGGGTAATGATGAAATTAAAGATGCATCGGACACACAAAAGGATATAGACACAAAGATGAAGGATGCAACTGAAACTCAGCAAAAGTTGTCTATTGAAAAGGACAAAGGAGAAGATACTAACAAGGATGAAACATTGAGAAAGGATGAAGAAAAATAAAAGAGTGAAGAAGTTAAACAAGATGATAGCATGAAGGAAAAGGAAGAAAAATCTGTTGATACACCCAAGGCCATTGAAGAGACGTCTTCACACAACCTACAGGTAGACTCTGAACAGAAGCAACAAGAAGCTTCATCTTCTCAACCTTCACCTACCAAATCAATCCAATCTCAAGATCTACAATTGGTAGTTCACCAGTCCATCTCCCAACAAAAGAAGAAGAAGAAAGTAATAAAGAAATATATCTTGGCTGTAACACTTGATGAGGTAATCAAAATACCCAAGTGGGATTTATCAACTTTAGATGCTGAAACACTTCAAAAGTTTGGAGTGATGTGTCAAAGAAAATCCCTATAGGAGAAAATGAGAAAATCACACAGGGAAGCCCAAGCACTTGACAAAGCTAGGGATATACTACATCAACTTTTTCCTAAGGTAAAAGTTGAAAATGACACATCAGTCATGGAACAAATTGCAATTCTTACCAACGCCATCACCACTCAAGTGTAGATGCAGAGAAGGTATTGGAAGAATGGGCAGAGAAGAAGTATCAACACTAACTAGTTGAGAAGATCAGCCAACAAGTGGCAGAAAACAAGGTAAAGCTCTCTGAATTAGTAATTCAATTAGAACCAATGATTGCATAAGCTATTACCTTAGTTCAACAAATATGCACACTTGAAAATTTCACAAAAGAGAATGGTGAAAATTTGTCCCAATTAGATTCAGATCTGACAGCAAGTACAAAAAGTTTAACCTCTGATGCAAATGCAATAAAGTTGCATCATGACAAGATCACAGAGGTAAACAAGTTAAGACAAGAAATATGGGATGCAGAGACACAATTTAGGAATGAGGTTACTGAGCTACAGGCTCACATATTGCCAAACCTCACTACTCTGCAACAACACATTACAGATGCAAGGAATCTGATCTCGACCCCGGAGATGTCTATGGTAGAAAACATCTATGATATGCATGTGAGGATATCACTTGAGCACATGGATCTAGAAATTTTGAAGGAGAAATGGGAGAAGATGATGGAGGAAATCAAAGCCTCACACTCCCACATTTTTGACAAGTTGTAAGTACCTTTTCCTTTATTATCAAAAAAGGAGGAATGAATGCATGTGCATATGTACAATATACTACATTAGCAAAAATAAAAAAAGGACATGTATATTATATGTACATTATATCATATATCTCAGCAAAAAAAAAAGAAACAAAAAGGGGAAGGAAATTATATGTATATACACTTACACTTACCGACATATGCATAGGGGGGTCATTTAATGACTAAAGAAAGAAAACAAAGGAGTATGTTTCACATATCAGGTTTTGAAACTAATGTCAAAGGGGGAGATTGATGACATTAAGTTTTTCCATTAGTATTGCAAAGGAAAAACATAGCAGAGATCATTGGTATAGACATACCCGCCAGAAAGCATACTACTTTACCCGATGAAATGACAATGCTTGTAATGAAAATGCTAAGTATAAAATTACCCGACAAACACTGACAAGTGTTGAACTAATGAAAAATCATAAAGGACATCACCGAAGAAACAGTTTTTTAGAACATCGTCGATGGATCCAAAATCACTAAACCGATGACATAGCAGAAGAACATCATTGACGGTACAGTTTTATGAACATCACTGACAGAGCAAAAAAGGAAATGAGCCCGATGAACAGTTCAATATAGGGACACCGACGGAGCAGAAGCCCAACAAAGCAAAGAATCAAAGAAACCTGACAGACTGACAGAGCAGCCCAAGTATCAGAACTGACAGTTAGTTACAAAACCTGCAAATAGTGGATCTGACTTTCCACATAAGATAAAACATTGTAATTCTATTTATAGAGTTTTAATTTGTTTTAAATCATTACTTGAGGGTCAAGCAAGTATATTGTAATTTTTTTAAAGCATCCTAATGGATCTAAAATATAATTAACTAAAGATCAAGGTCAAGTTGTAAACCTTGGATCTAGAGTTAAACTTGAAAAGTGTGAATCAAGAATGGACCAAGAAACTAGTATATATATAGATGTTCAATTATTGTAAGAAATATAGTTGAAAAATGATTGTAGCCATGAAGAGCATCTAAGCAGCAGAAGTAAATTCATGCAAAGTTCAGAAACAGATCATATCAGTTCTCAAGAACACATACAAGGCTACCGACGAGTAGAGACAAGGTATCATTCAATCACTCAAGGTGATTACATATACATTGTAAGCTTTATAGGATCTATTATCATCAATTAGAGATTTCATATACTATCATATCAAAATTTATAATGTAGTTGCATTCTAACAAGTGCATCACATCAGAAATCCTTTAGTAGAAGGTGGACTTAACAATTCTTGACAAATATCTTAACAGAGTGCACACTTAACGGTGTTGCTAAAGCTTCAAATGAAGTAGATCCTAACAGGTCTCCACTTTAATACTCCTAGCAGGGTAGATCATCAGAAGTGATCAAATTGTAAGCCTTAATTGGCTCCCTTCTTATTTGTAGATAGTGAAGTTTTGTTGGTGACATCCCCACTGTAGTTTTTACTTTCTAACATGAGTTTTCTGCAATATCATATCTTGTGTTATGTGTTATTTATTTTCATGTATGTTTATTGAATGTTTACACATGTAAAGAACTTATGTTATGATTTCACATACATAAAGAAAGATGAACAAATAGATAGGTGAATATACAAATTTGATGACACAAAGGCTAATGGGCTAATCACCTAAAAGTTTTAGAGGTATTGATTCACCCCTCCCCTCTTAGTACATCATTTCCATAATTCCAACAGAAATTTGTTTACTCGGTGTGGCCTGTTTTTGTTATCAACCATAACATTCCTCCTTGGATGTCCATAAAGAGGGAGCACATAATGTTGGCAATGATTGTTTCAGGTATTTCTTCATTCAATAGTCATCTAAATTTATTCATAAATACCACATCAAAATGACAATAATTATGTAGTGTTTCTGTTCATTCAACCAGGTAAGTACCAAGTTAAAGATATGAATTTATATATTGAGCCCCTTATCGACGAGTTGTTAACTTTATGGAATGGGGTCACTATGTATGACATCTCTAGACCAATAGGACAAAGACAGTTTCAATTCCACACAATGCTTGTATGGAGAACACATAATGCCCCTAGGCTAACACATTTTTCTAGTATGTTCTCTTGTTAACACCTCTTTTTTGGTATGTTATAGTGCTAACACATCATTGGTGTATGTCTAAGTTTACACATGATAATTTTAATGTAAGTCTTCAGACAAAGGGAAAATTTGTATGTCCACTTTGTGGTCTAAAGATTAAATCTCATCATTCAAAAATTTTAGGAAAGCAGGTGTTCGATGAGTATAGACACTTTCTCCATAGAAATCATAAGTATCGAATTACCGAAAAAATATCTTTTCAATGGTAAAGAAGAGACTGCATCAAAGCCATGAAGAATGACACCTCGCCTATGGAAGTTGGAATACAATAGAATAAATTAACGAGGTAATGTCATTCAATCTGGTGGTTTTTGTTTGAAATTTATATTTTGATATTGTCTTTTGTTTACTGATGAGGTAATTGATGCTCGTGAAGGTCGTCAAGGCGTCAATGACCAATTTCCAAAAGGACTAAAAAGTTATCCTAGATAGTTTAGTAGGTTGCCGTACTATGAGCACCTCCCAACCATGCATTTGTTTGATGTTATGCATATTGGAAAAAATTTAACAAAGACATTATGGAAATTATTGGACGGAAGGCGTGATAAAAAAAAATTATCAAAATTTGTAGTGACATTGAAGATTCTAACCATGCATTGAAAAATGGCATTCGATCAAATAACAATGAAGACCATATTGATATAAGTGTCATTCCTTGGTTATTATCAGAGCAGCAAAGCAATGCTATAAAATAAGACATACAAAAAATTTGATTTTCCACAGGGTTTGTTGCGAACATAAACAATCTCATATCAAAGAAAAGTGGATTTGGGCCAAGGATGAAAACACATGATTGACATACCTTTATTAAGGTAATTTATGTTATTTTTTATCCTTTATATATTTGTATACTGCATGTAGTTTTCTTTGTATTATTCTCTAAAATATTGAAATGATCATTTTATAATTATCGCTGTACGTTCTACCTCTATTTCTCCCACACCACTTCGACAACAGTGTCAAACAAGTTATATATGATCTTAGAAAATACATGAGGTTAGAAGCGTTATTTGTTAGATTTATTGTAAATATATTATATTTGCGACTTGTTTTACTTTTTCAGTAATTTATTGTATATTTTTTGTAATGTCTCAATTTTATATTTTGCGTGTTGAATCGCATCTAGGTGGTTGTCATCGAAAGAAATCAATAAAGAAGATATACAATATTGGAAGAGAAAAATTTTTCATCTTATGTGTGAAATGCAAAAGTGTTTACCTTCTACTTTTTTCAATGCACAAGAACACTACCTTATACATCAAGTTGAGGAGATTGAATTGTGTGGACCTATACAAACTAGGTCAATGTGGATGGTTGAGAGACACTTGAAATTTTTGAAGGGTTTGGTTCGAAAAAGAGCACATCCTGAGGGTTCTATGGTGGAGGGATATATGGTATACCAGACCATGGTGTACATTAGTGAATATCTTCCTAAGTTTGCAGCAAAGATGCATGTAGATCTCATTTGGGACCCTAACGCCATTAAGAAATTCGAAGGGGAGTACTTGATGGGGAAAGGTAGATTGAGGAAAGTGAAAGGTAATTATAAGATGTTATTATTGTTAATTAATTCTTATAAATCTTAAATTGAAGTTGTTTGTAAGTGGTCTTTTTTTTATATAGTTGGTCGAGAGTGGGATGCACTATATTTGTTTATTGCAAACAATCTTGATTCCATGACGGTATGGATTGAACTATGTCAACAAAATGGTTAGTCATTAACATGGGAAGGTGTTGCTTCATTGGTCAAAGAAGCTCATCGTAATGGATATTCCAATGTTACGCCAATGGTAATTGATCTAGCAAATGGTTTAAGAGGTAGACAGGTACGTATAAATTTATTAATCATGACCCATATATTTAATATCAACTCATAATGCAAATGATTTTCACATGTTTGAAAAATTGCAGGCCAAGCACCACAAAGCTATGTACTACCATGGCCATAAATTTTGCATTAAAAAGTTGGACGACACAAAGAAAACTTGTGATTCTAGGATAACTACAGTCTTCAAGGTCACTAATATTTCATCTAGAAATGACATGCATCCTCAAGAATCTCAAAACCAATACTATGAGATTTTGGATGATATAGTTGAATGTGACTTTGAATCCTTCAAATTATTTTTATTCGTCGTCAAATGGTACAGGATACGACTGAATCAAAATGATCCTGATAAAACTGTTGTTCAACATGATAATAGATTTACAATGATTAATACAAGGTCATTTGAGCCAGTTGGAGATGAGCCCTACGTTCTTCCAAGCCAATGTGAGCAAGTGTTTTACATAAAGGATCCACAAAAACCGGGTTGGTCATTTTTTGTTAGACAAGATCCAAGAGGAAGGCCAGTAGAGTATAACGTGATGGAAGAAGAAGAAACTGAAGATGAAGAACAAGAAGAAGAAGATGGTGGTGGTGGTGGTGATGATGATGATGATGATGATGATGATGATGATGATGATGTTGATGTTAATGATAATGATGATGATGATGGTGATGATGATGAAGATGATGATGATGATGATGATGATCTAGTCATACAAATTTATTTGACTTATATGTTTTCATAATTAATTTATTGCTTATGATGCTCAATTGTTCATGTTTATTACATGCATATATTTTGTGTGATTGTAACCCTTTGTGGAAATAGGCAATTGACTACAGACATCGTCAGTGCCCCTTTTTTTGACAATCCTGTATAGCCAACATAAAGTAAAGGTAAGGAATTAAAATAATATATAATGATTATGATGAATGTATATTGTTTATGTTGTCTTGTATGTAATTTGTAGCATAGGTACCATGTAATTGTTGGCTAACTTGAGATAAATGATTCACATATGCATGAAATTTAACCCTTTTTACGAGGATTTTGTATAGTGACATGGATCGAAAGGTATAAGTCAATACACCCTATAGATTACATCAAAATTACCCTCATTTAGCTAAATATCTCACTCCTTACCAACTATATTTATCATTTGATGGACTGCAGGAACCACCTAATATGTATTTGACAGGTCTGTCTTCCTCGAGTCAAGGAAATGCAGGAATAGAATATGAAAGTGATGTGCATCGCAGTGATGGAGGTATTCATTTTCTATTGAACATCAATTGTGTATTTTTTAATACAAGTTAACATTTTAAATTGAAATGGTGCAACCTTTCTTGTGTACATTGAATGTGTAACCAATTGTTAATTAATTTTAGGTGTTATTGAATGTTATGTGATTATAATGATTGAATGTTATATTTCATAAATGGATGAATGAATGAATGAATGTTAGATGTTAATTGGTAATTTAGAGTTATGTTAGGGGGGTGGGGCCAAATGAGCTTCCACCTTCACGTGGTTGGCCTTGTTAAGTAGAGAATATTAAACTATTCTCGAAACCAAGTGAAGCTCGAGCTAGACTGGTCCAGAGCCCTAGTAATGAGCTTCTCTACCTCCAAAAAAAATCTATCTTTGCACTTTATGCAAAACACGGTTCCATTGTCATCAAAAAACTTTAGATTAGTATATCACTGTTAAACAACACTTATAATATGTTAATGGCTACTCCTAAAGTGTAATCTTCATGTTACATTATAACCTCAACTAGCTTGTAATTCCATCTAGCATTCCAAATTTGGCCATCAACTTTGTAAAGGCCTTCCTGTTAACGAGCTCTATTATGCTTTCTTGTATCTAGCTATGATTAATTGTTAAGTGTTCAATTCATTTTGTTTCAGTGATAAGTAATCAGCTTAATGTCTTATATGTATTTATATGCACTCTATGTTTTAGATGCTATAATTGAACTTCTTCATATCCCTTGTTACCTGAATCTCTAGGTTAGGGTTTGTATATCTCTTTATCAATTCATAAGGCTTAAGATAGATTATATCATGCTAACAATCAGTTTATGTATGTATACATGTACACTTGTTGATTGCAGGACTCATCTTCAAAGTACAATGTACAAAATATCCTACTCAGTAAGCCACCTCTCTAACCCTAGTTATTGAAATTGTGTTGTAGGGTACAATTTAGGCAAATTCTAGAAGGGGACATTACAAAAGGGCTACTATATGATTTTTTGTACTAATGACATGGAATGTATTTAATAGATTTCATTGGGTCTATGTAGGATGCTTTCTAGTGGGCCTTTATATGATTATTAAGAACTTTTCGGATGCAAATGCAAGCTGCAACTGTCAGAAATAGTATCACAATGGTGAGGGAAAATATATAGAGGAGAGAAGGCATGAAAGATAAAGAGGAGAATAGAGAAATACATAAGAGGAGACATACAAAGTGTTGCAAGAGGGAGAATACATAGCAGAGCAGGATAAAATACTATAGAGCATATCAGGGAAAAAATAAAGAGCAACTAAGGGAAAAACAAATTACAAAGCAACAAAGGGAAATCCCAAATAATGAACTTCATGACTAAGCCAATAGATCCATTTGAATGTAGAATAGGAGTTTTTTTAATGTTTTTTGTCTCATAAGGTCTTAGTGACCATACACATGTAATAGGAATGATAAATTAGATCTTTGGTACAAGAAAACTCAAAGTTGTCAAAAATTGTCAAGATGACAACATGCTCTTAAACATGTTTCAACGACCAAAATTAGTTCATAGGAAATTGGAAAGGGTTGGTTTCATTTTATTTTAGTTGAGAATAAGTTTAAATATGTTGAAAAATGTCCCAAAATATGGATTTGGTCGCACATCTAAGTCTAGTATCAATAAAGAGTGAAACTATTACATTTTCCATGTTGTTGTCCCAATAAAAATAGTCTGATTGCAGGCATTTTTTTGGGGTTAAATATGTTTTCATTTTGATCTGATACCTATTGGATGTTATAGAGGCCCAAATCCTCAAAATTTTGGCTTTGGAATCATTCTATTTCATGAAGTATTGATCAAGATATCGCATTTTTTTGTAAAACCATATTTGAGAGACTTCTAAGAAAATGCAATTGAGAAGTGTAAATCCCGATTCTACAACCTTTTCCAAAATTCTCCCTACCATTGATTAGACCCTAACAAATGTAAAATCCTAAATTAGACCCTTTCAAATATAAAACCTATATTTTTGACTAGAAACCTTTAAGCTAAAAAGGCAAAAAAAAATTTTAAAACGTAAAGTCGATTTTGCGACTTCCTTTACAGTGAGAATCAATGAGAATCCTATATAAACAACAAATTGATCAACGAATTGTCGTTGCTATTTCGACGTCATTTCGTGGATCGATTCGTCGTTTATATAGGATTTTCGTCATGTAGTAGTCACAACTTTGACCAAAAATGAAAAGGGATTAGTGTGGAAGGCGCAGACAATCATCTCTGTTACAACCCTTTTTTCTGACCTTTAAGTTGTCAATTTTACGATGAAAATACCAAACGTGGAAACTTTTGACGAAGAACTCTGACGACAATAGTGGTCGTTTGGTCGACCAACATGAATCGAAAAATCTACAAAATCGCGTCGAAAATATGGCCAAAATTTACTAGTGAGAGATTACAAATAGCTTATAAACTAAACTATCTCATACAAAAATACCAAAGATAGAAGCATACAAGATTTTACTAGCCAATATTATATCATAAATTTCAAACTCAATAATTCATGTGCATTAATAAAACATGGAATACTTATCTTAAGTTTCAAATATTTCCTTTTATAAGGGGAGCCCATATAGGAAATATCAACTCTCGTCAAATTTTGAATTTGTTTGTGGAGGACACACTGCAAGAGATCATAATGTTATTCGTGCTAGCCATGTTGACAACCTTCATGTAGAGAAACAACCTAGAGTGGATGATCACCATTTTCTCACTCTCCACTAAGGATGGTTCAAATGAAAATGTAACATTGGTTATTATTCCCCCCACAATGTACAATTCCCACTCTTATATCGTTGAACAATACTCATGTCTTCTTGTTAAATGACTTGATTGCTCCAAGAGAGGTGAAACTCTATAACTAATTATTATTTTTTCTATAAGGAGACACACTTCCTTGAATACATTATTATTTGTTAATGCTTGACCACGATCTAAAAAATTAATATATCTCTTTAATGAAAGCCACTTTGAGGAATTTCACATAGACCCGTACAAAGTCCGTCATAACGTTTTAACCCAATATTATCTCTCCAATCGCTCCGGTGGGATTATTCAAACATTATTTTGCACCAACATATCCGAAATTCAAAAAACTCCAACGGTGGATTTGTGAGATATGGTCCCTTTACTGACATTGTATTTTGTGAGAAAGACACACATTAACCATCAACAAACTACTCTCTTACATTGCAGTATGGCTCTGATACCATGTTAAGTTTTTAGAATAGCTGCAATGTAATAGCACTCTATGTTGTATGTGTTTTTCAAATGCAACAATCTCTCTTTCATTTATATTGGGAATGAGGCTAGGAAAGACATGTCCCTTCATGGGACATGTGTATTCATTATTATTTATAAGAAAGGACATGCCTCTTCCTATTAATTATAACTTAATCAATCTTATAATGTTTCATCAATCAATTATTAATTAAGAATAATTTAATATTAAATATTAAATTTCATATGATTAATATGAATATAACATATATATTATATTATTATTAATCAACATGTATTATATGTATTCTAATGATCATACGACTGAAGCTACAAACATTAACACCGGTTAGCTTGTAGGATTCAATCAACATTAGCGAGCATAGAGCCTCAGACATAATTTGGTGTTGAGCTCTGGTTTGCATTTTATGAATAGTTGAGGAAATAAATTATTATTTCCTTAGTTTGGGATTATAATAAAATAATAATAAAAGTGATATTATATTCACTTTATAATAAAATAATAAAAATGTGATATTTAATCACTTTTTAATAAAGTAATATAATAATAGAATAAGAGGGGTGACTTTTTAAATAAGTCATTAAAATAAAACAAAATAAAGTTATTTTATTAATAAAAAGGGAAAATGAAACCCTAATTTGAAATTAGGGTGAGGGCTAGATATAAAAGTATTTTGGGAGCTCATTCTTCATATCTTGCATTCAAAATTTAACCTACAGGATTGTGGAGAGCTTCATATTGGGTTTTTTTTATAGCATTTATAGGGAGACAAGGATGAAACCCCTTGGATTCCATCAGCCCGGATGTTTCTCTAGAGTTGGAAATTTGAGTTTCATTACAAGTTTCAGTGATTGGGTGTGGAAAAAAGTTTTGATAATTCATAATAAGCAGGTAGAAATCAGAAATTCATCAATAATCATACAAATCCGAGTTTATTTTTCAATGTCCATTGGTGAAGGGACCTCTAAATGTTGGGTTTTCTGTATATTACAACCCTAGAAACAAAAACTTCTGGGCTCGCAAGGTTGGGACGACTCCCTCAACCTGTTAGTGTTTGTGCTACATTATTTACCAGTTGTTTGTAACAATACGAGTGTTGAAGGCTTGTGAAAATTTACTAGATTTGACTGAGAAAGGGAAAATATTGTTGTTGCAGGACTCTAGTGTGCAGATCTGAAGCATTTCAACGTTCTGGACTTTCTTGGAGAACAACTAGCTAACCGTATAGATCCAAAATAACACTGTCATTAGTTTGGTTGCAAGACTTGTCTACAACATATCATTTCAAGTTAGGAATAGTGTAGATCGGGTGTTACGAATTGCAGATCGGTTAAGTCTGGGAAGATTTCAGACTTCATTAATCTCAGATTGGGCTATAAAACATCACCTGTAGTTGACGCCATCTGATTTTGGCTTCTAGCAATATAGTCTAGTGAAGATTACAGAATTGTATTGCTTCAAAATTACTAAATATCAAGACTTTACCTAGTATGAATTGTACTGTTGATTTGGTTTGAGGAAAAATAAGTAAAATCTCATTTCCTATAGCTTAAAGTGTAATTTCTCAGTAGGTGTTGGTTATTTCCAGCTAGCATTGCACTTCATATTTGCATCAGTAATAAAATATCAGACATAGAAAAATCAAAAGAAACAATACCTTTTTGCTGGTCAAAGTCAAGATTCACAAACAAACTCAGTATTTCAAGGAAAACCCTAGTTGGGCTCTTTTAGTGGCATCAAAGCTTGGATCTTGCCACCATGTTGGGTGAATGCAAAGTTGTGTGTACTTCCGTTTGGTTTAGTTTTCAATTGGTCAGTGTGATGAGTAATCATGGAAAAGTTACTTAAGGATTCACAGGTGTGGAAAGAGTTGAAAAGTCGTATCATAAGATCAACCGTCAATTGCAATAATTAAATAATAAAATTTCAAAGAAATTTGGATATTCTGGTGACTCATCTCCATCTATAGAATGTGTAAGCGTCCTCATGTCTCACCAACATATAAAACAACTATGGCCAACTATGACAAGCATCGCTCTCTTCCCCAAGAGATACATGATATGCTTTCTTTCACACAATTCTTGGGTATACCTAATGAGGATGAAGATGACTTGATGTTTTCAAGTCCATACCAGCAGCAAAAAAGGAAAGAAACCATTGGGAAAAACAAATAGCTTAATGTGCTAGATCAAGGAAAGGAAGTTGAATCACTTTTTTGCCTTTTGCAACTTACAAGTGGTCACAATGAATGTGAAAACCAATCATTAGGTGGGAGTACTAAAGAAGAAATAACTTTGGATCGAGAGGAGATTCATAGCACACCATTGAGTCATCATGTTGATCAGAAAGTGGAAGCAATTATAACCATGGATCAGCCCATTGGACGTGTTGAAAACAAGATACCAAGGTATGAAACCTATTCCTATTTTTGTAACAGCAGTTCTAATCGTGTAGTTGCACCCATTTCACATGAAGGTAATGATGTTGTGGATTCTTCCTGTGATGGTACTCAAGTTAGGAGTGTTACACATGAGGTATATATTGTGGATTCAAACCACAAAGGTCCTAATTTTTTTCATCCCACCATGGAAGATGTTAGAAGGAAACAAAGGTTGTGTGATGGGTGGACACTAAGAGCTAAGAAGTCCAAGTTGTTTGTTGCCCAAGCAAGACAACACTTGCAAGAGGTGACGAAAAAAATGCAATCAACATGATAATGTAAGAAGACAAAGAGAGTCATACCTTAGATCCATGTTTCTTCCAAGGGAAGAATATATACAGGTTGAGAAAGCAAAGGAGGATCTCATAGGCAATGAGACAAAGGTTGAAATCAGTCTTAATTTTCAGTTTGAGAATAACAGTGATATACTTCATTGTCCTCACAAAATTTCCACTATTAGCTATGAAGATAGTAATGGTACCATTCCTACTATTGATGGACTACAAGAGGCAAGTATGGTGCATGATAGTTTTGATGATGTCTCTTATATGAGGACTGAGTTTATTCATATTGATACAACTGGTGTTGAGGGGCATGAGTTGCCTAATTCTAAGTTTCTAGTTGAGGTAGTTGATCATTTTCATGATGTTGATAGTGATTTTGTTGATGTCTCTCTTAGTGAGCTCGTTACTCTAGAGGCCTCTTTGTTGAGCAGTGATGGCATATGTGCTTCATTTGTGATTTTTTCGCCCATTTCTCTTGGTATGGAAGCGATGTCCTTGTTGATTAGTGACTTATAGTCTTAGGCACCTTATGGACTAGTGGCTGCCCAAGTTGGAAGCTTATAACACTTCCATATTTGACATTGACTACATCATTGATTCAGTATGAGGACGTGGAGGGGTACTCCAATTGAATATTTGATTGGCATCAGTTTGATGACATGTTTGAGCTTATCCATGTTGCTGGACAAAGTTATGACAACAAGGCAGAGTTATGACAGCAAGGCAGAGTGACCATTTGTGTTAGTTTTTTGGGCATGTGGGAGACTATTCTCACATTGTTTTGATGTCCTACATACATGGATGGTTACTTGATGGTGATTGGTTGAGATACTCCTACATCTCATACAGTAGGGTCTATATCTTGATGTGGGATCCAAGTATTGATTTGCTCGGTATATTACTTTACATGGATCCCCATAGGTTGCTTCATGGTTTGTGGTGTTTGGGCATTTTTATCAGAGTGGAGCAACTGGTTGGATGGATGGAGACAGAGGTTAGGCTTATGTTCTACAACATGATTGGTAGTTTATTAGGTGCTAGTCCATGTTGTATCAACATTACAAAGTTGATGGACTTTGTACCCATGACAATATTCAGTCAGGGTTATATAACACATTTCAGGATTGGTAACTTTAGAGTTGAGCTTGTTGACATCATCTATACCAGCTTGTTGACAGGGTTTGATCTTCTTCACGTTGGGGAGATCATGAGGAGAGATATCAAGTTTATATAACAATTACCTAGGATTGCATCGGGTGTCAAAATTATTGTTATGGACCTCAATGAGATGCAATGACAATATGGGCCCGTTTGGGTACTGGAATACCATATCTTGGATATGGTCAATTCAGGAAGATGCTACAAATTCGAGAAGATGCTTATCCTCAAAATGAAATCCGGAATATGAGCCGACCCGTTTGGTTCACCCGGAAGATGAATGAGAAGATGCATAAGGAATTTTAATTCTTTATTTTTTAATTTCTTTGAATATGGTGTGTATATATGTGTGTGTATATACACATGTACATACACAAATGTGTGTATATATACACACATGTGTGTGTATAGTGTATACACACACATTTGTGTACATATACACACATACACATATACATGTGTGTGGGTATACACATGTGTGTATATACACATACAAGTGTGTATCCATTTATACACATACATACATGTGTATATATATACACATACACACATGTGTGTATACACATACACACATTTGTATATATATACACACATATACACACCATACATATACATATACAAGTCTGTATCCATGTATACACATATACACACGTGTATATCTATACACACATACACACATTTTTGTATATATACACACATTAAACATGTGTGTATATATACACACATACATGTATGTATATATACACACATATGTGTATATACACATACAAGTGTGTATCCATGTATAAACATATGCACACATGTGTGTATATACATATACACATATTTGTGTATATTTACACACTTGTGTATATACACATGTGTATATATATACACACGTGTATGTGTACCCACATGTGTATATACACATGCGTATATACACACATGCGTATATACACATATGTATATATATACATCCTTATAGCAATATAATATACATCTTTATAGTTGTGGATCCCACGAAATATTAAATTTTCTTTTGTAAAAATTGGAATTGGAATTGGAATTGGAATTGGAATTGAAATTCTAATTCCACCTAGTTAGGTGGAAGATGATATTCCCATTTTGGCCCCAAAATGAGAATTTCCTAATTTCAATTGCATTTTTATTCATGGACCCAAACATGGAATTTGGCATTATCTGGTATTAGATAATGCCAATTCCAGTCATATTCCAGGAAACAAATGAGCCCTAAGGCCCCGTTTGTTTGCAGAATTGGAATTTGACTCAAAACCTGATTATCTCAAAATAAGGTTTTGAAATTCCTGTTTTGTGTATTCAAAAGATAGTTTGGACCGTTTGGTTGACCCGGAAGATGACTGAGACAATCCATCTTCTGTGTTTGGTTGCCATTTTCAAAATTAGAATTAGAATTAGATTTAAAACCGTTATAAAAAAGTTGTCACATTTATAAAATATAAATCATTAAATGTCACCTTTATAAACTAAAATAATAATAGATGCCGAAACTAACGCTGCCGAACCCGACACCATATAAAATGCAACCTGTAAAAAATGAATTCGGGTTTTATTATTTGAATTCCACCTATTTGAGTGGAAGTGGAACTTCCAGAAGTTCACCCAAAATGAGAATTCGAAAACACAAACCAGGTTTTTAATTTTGCAATCCAAACGACAGATTCGGCTCAAAACCCGAAAATCCACTATCAATTCCACTCGTATTCCCGCAAACAAACGGGGCCTAAGAGTTTACAGTTATTCTCAAAGGGGAGTAGTGTTAGCATGGTGGGTTCTTTCTGAGAGTGGTTTGGAATCTTGGCATTGGAACATGTAGTACATTCCTCTGGTGGATCTATGATGGGTTGCTTCACTTTGGGTGTATCGATGCTTATATCAGAGTAGCGCAACGAATTGGTGGAGCGATGTGTCTCGGATTGGTATAGGATCCAAGAATTGGGGTTCAATGTGCATGTGCAGGTTTCTTGATGACAAGCAATCTCTGGGAAGGGAGGACTGTAATGTCCCCTTTCTAGGCGACGAGAGATGAGCAGAGAATGGCCTATTACATGAGTTTTTGTAGGCCAATGGGTTGATAAGGGGACTTACTCTGGGACTTCTTGTGCGATTTTCATTGTATTTGAGTGAGGATCCAATGAGCTTATAGGGTTTAGTGAGCATCATCGATCATAAAGCCTCAAACATAATTTGGTGTTGAGCCCTGGTTTGCATTTTATGAGTAATTGAGGAAATAAATTATTATTTCCTAAGTTTGGGATTATAATAAAATAATAATAAAAGTGATATTATATTCACTTTATAATAAAATAATAAAAAGGTGATATTATAATCACTTTTTATTAAAGTAATATAATAATAAAATAAGAGGGTTGAGCTTTTAAATAAGTCATAAAAATAAAATAAAGTTATTTAATTAATAAAAAAGGGAACAGAAACCCTAATTCAAAATTAGGGTTAGGGGTGGATATAAAAGTGTTTTGGGAGCTCATTTTGTCATATCTTGCATTCAGAATTTAAACTACAGGATAATGGAGAGCTTCAAATTGGGGTTTTTCAGCATTTGCAGGGAGACAAGGTTGAGACCCCTTGGATTCCATCATCCTAGACATTCCTCCAGAGATGGAAAGTTGAATTCCATTACAAGTTTCATTGATTGGGTGTGGAAAAAGGTTTTGATAAGTCATAATAAGAAGGTAGAATTCATAAATTCTTCAATAAATATACATATTCGAGTCTATTTTTCAAAGTCCATTGGTGAAGGGACCTTTGAATATAGGGTTTTCTATAGATTGCAACCCTAGAAACAAAAAATTATGGGCTTGCAAGGTTGGGACGACTCCCTCGGCCTATTGGTGTTTGTGTTATATTATTTACTAGTTGTTTGCAGCGATAAAGGTGTTGAAGGCTTGTGGAAATTTGCTAGATTCAACTGAGAAAGGGGAAAGATTATTGTTGGAGGACTCTGGTGTGCAGATCTAAAGTATTTTAGTGTTCTGGACTTACCTAGAGAACAACTAGCTAACTGTACAAATCCAAAATAACACTATGATTAGTTTGGTTGCAAGACTTATCTACAACAGATCATTTCAGGTTTGGAATAGTGCAGATCAGGTATTACAAATTACTGACCGGTTAAGTCTGGAAAGATTTCAGACTTCATTAATCTCTAATTGGGTCATACAACATCACCTATAGTTGACGTTATCTGATTTTGGCTTCCGGCAATATAGTCCGGTGAAGATTTCAAAATTGTATTGCTTCAAAATTACTAAATATCAAGACTTTACCTAGTACAAATTGTACTGTTCATTTGGTTTGATGAAAAATAAGTAAAATCTCATTTCCTACAGCTTTAGGCATAATTTTTTAGCAAGTGTTGGTTATTTCTAGTTAGTATTGCATTTCATATTTGCATCAATATAAAAAATAAAAAATAGAAAAATCAAAAGAAACAATACCTTTTTGCTGGTCTAAGTCAAGATTCACAAACAAACTCAGTATTTCAAGGAAAACCCTAGTTGAGATCTTTCATTGATGCAAATATGAAATGCAATGCTAACTGGAAATAACCAACACCTACTGAGAAATTACGCCTAAAGTTGTAGGAAATGAGATTTTACTTATTTTTCATCAAACCAAATGAACAATACAATTCTTACTAGGTAAAGTCTTGATATTTAGTAATTTTGAAGCAATACAATTCTAAAATCTTCACTGGACTATACTGCTAGAAGCCAAAATCAGATGATGTCATCGATAGGTGATGCTATACAACCCAATCAAAGATTAATGAATTCTGAAATCTTCCCAAACTTTACTGATTTGCAACTTGGAATGCCCAATT
Source organism: Thuja plicata (assembly GCA_018584345.1). Taxonomy (NCBI): domain Eukaryota; kingdom Viridiplantae; phylum Streptophyta; class Pinopsida; order Cupressales; family Cupressaceae; genus Thuja; species Thuja plicata. Next base: position 734,868 of record MU228310.1, read on the forward strand.
TGTACTATTCCCAACCTGAAATGATCTGTTGTAGACAAGTCTTGCAACCAAACTGATCATAATGTTATTTTGGATCTGTATGGTTAGCTAATTGTTCTCCAGGCAAGTCCAGAACGCTGAAATGCTTTAGATCTGCATACTAGAGTCCTACAACTATAATCTTTCCCCTTTCTCAGTTGAATCTAGCAAATTTCCACAAGCCTTTAGCACTTGTATTGCTACAATTAGCTGCTAAGTAATGTAGCACAAACACCAACAGGCTGAGGGAGTCGTCCCAACCTTGCAAGTCCAGAAGTTTTTGTTTCTAGGGTTGCAATATGTAGAGAACCATGTATTCAAAGGTCCCTTTGCCAATGGACTTTGAATAATAAACTCAGATCTGTATGATTATTGATGAATTTCTTATTTATACCTGCTTATTATGAATTATCAAAACCTTTTTCCACACCCAAACACTGAAACTTGTAATGAAACTCAACTTTCTAAATCTAGAGGAACGTCTAGGCTGATGGAATCCAAGGGGTTTCGTCCTTGTCTCCTTGCAAATGCTGAAAAACCCCAATCTAAAGCTCTCCACAATCTTGTAGGTTAAATTCTGAATGCAAGATATGACAAAATGAGCTCCCAAAATACTTTTATATCCAACCCTAGCCCTAATTTTGAATTAGGGTTTCATTTCCCCTTTTTATTAATATAATAGCTTTCTTTTATTTTATTTTATTCACTTATTTAAAATCTCTCTCTCTCTCTCTCTCTCTCTCTCTCTCTCTCTCTCTCTCTATTTGTATATCTCACTTCATGTCTATCTCTATTGCCCACACACACACTCCTTGTTTCTCACTTCACTCCATATCTATATCTCTCTCCTACCTCTTGCCCTTTCTCTATTATCTGTCTTTACTCTTGGAATGACTATAAGATTTCTAGTAACTAGCATTTGTGAATTAACATCTAGATTCTAAAGATGCACCTCAAACAGTGGTAGTAAGTTGATTAGATTCACTATCATTAGGATCTATGGCGTGTCCTTAGCTAATGCTTTTCTTAACGAAGGAAGTCTCTAGAATGCACTTTGTCTAGGTTTCACTAACAAAATGGTGAATAATTTGAACAATTACAAGACTCACTTGAGGAATTTTGGCCAAAAACCCTGCTCCTTAATATTAAACTAAAAGGATTATGGAATGAAATACAAAAAAAAAAATAAAGATGAAATTTGATATTCTTCTCTTTAGAAAACTCTATCTAATTGTTTATTTGAAATTGAGATAGATGATTAACATGCCTCGACCCTATCTTTTTCTTGTGTCTAAAATGTAAGAAGATTTTCAAAATTTGACCTCGAAACTATTTGATATAGCACAAGTAATAAATATATTCTAACATTACAACATAAATAAAATTTAGTCATAGAAATTAATTTGCAGTTGAATGAAGAGAGATTTAGACATGATGTTTTTATTATATCGAATTCATTTGTATTTTAATGAATTTTTTTATGCATAATATTATTATTATAATATCAAATTTCAACCCCACAACTTCACTCCATCTTAATCCATAAGTATAAAACAGATTGTTATACCCCTAAATGTAAATTAAAACACTAATCCTAGAAATCTGATCCAAAAAAATTGTGTAAGAAATGCAACACAATGAAAACTTGAATCAAGCGTTTCCTTCGATACTGAATACTGATAACAAAAACCTCATCCGTACAAAATAAATAAACAAGAGAGATACAAAAATTCAAAAACTGAGAAAAATTTAGGTGCCGATCGAGTTTCATAAAGCTTGAATTTCTGCAAAGAATATCTCTTGTCCTCCTGTTTTTTACCACTGCATCTAAGTAGCATTCCTCTTTTTCCAGCGACATCAATTACCTCCTCTTTCAACTCCACTAAGCACTCAAGTAAGATATTCTGAAATCTTCATTCGCAGCAAAGGAAGAAACTTTTATTGCCAAAGCGCCAGTAAAATACCGAGTCTTCAAAGAAATCAACCACTTGAATTTAACACTCTTCTCTCACTCATTATAACGCTCTTTCTTGACCAGGAATCTTTGCAAATTAAAATGGAACCTTGCCAATTCTGCTAGCGCTGGAGGATTCAAAAGCATCGATTAATATATTTATTTGCTTTTTGAAATGATAAAGTGACGGCTGATGTTAAAATGAGATAAAGAGTATTATCTCTATTCTCACCTGTCTGAATATTTTGGAATTAAAAATAATTACCACGATAGTGAAGGAGGGCTGTATAACATTTTCATCTTGGCATCAAGTACAAGAGGCAATATGTTGACCAGGTGACAAGTTACCTATGTCAACTGCCAAATTTTGCATTACCACAATATTAGACACCTATGGTCATGACACGTTGTGCTTGCAATTATAAAAGGTAGATAAGCCGCTGCCCACTTCTTCAAAAGCTCAAGAACAAATTGACAATTGTTGCTTCAGTTTCACATCCACTCAATTAATATTGATAATTGCATTAATAATATCAAAAGCCAATAAGATGTGTGATCAGCGACATCAAAGGTCCCATGGTAATCTATTATAATACTTGGATGAGAATTCACGTCTACATTTGTAGCTGTCTATTTATATATCCATAAGTATATAGTTCATGCACATTAACCATCAACTCTCGTCACTGGAAGTTTTATAGAAATAAAGATGTCAACTGTCAAATTTTTCATTACCTACAATATTAGACACCTATGGTCATGACACGTGCTTGCGACTCTAAAAGGTAGATAAGCCACTGCCCACTTCTTGTAAACCTCAAGAATAAATTGCCAATTGTTGCTTTAGTTACACGTTCACTCAATTAATATTGATATTGATAATTGCATTAGTTATATCAAAAGCCAATGACATGTTGTGAAATTGGTGAAAATGCCTTGATGCTAGAATTAGAGAGGAAAGTAGAGAATACACCAAATTCAAAGGGAACATGGTAGTCTATTATAATACTTGGATGAGAATTCACATCTACATTCGTACCTGTCTATTTATATATTCATAAGTATTAGCCATCAAGTCTCGTCATTGGAAGTTTTTAAAGCAATAAAGGCAGATCAATCTTTTAAAGTTTTATTAAAACATTCTATTCTAATAGATTTATCCACACTTGACAACGATTATCTCCCAGAAGATAATTTAATTAGCAAAGGCAATACCTGGACCAGAATAAGACTGGAAATTATTAGCAAATCGTCCATTTAGAATTATTTCATAATTGAATGCTATAATGCAATGCATCAAGGCCACAAAAGTGTCGAGAGTAATATCCCAAATTGTTTTCAAGTGCCAATTCAAAAATAACCAGAGAGAACGATAAATTTAGCTAAACATCTGGTGTGCGACAGTGCATATCATACTATCAAAGGGCAACGCAAGGAAAACCTGTCAAAATTCGTTGACTAAAATGACAACAGATTGGAATAGTATCCAAATAGAATTCCCTACATATAGGCTGGTTGCCGATATATGACATTAACTCTTGAGTTGATTTCTAGGTATTATTACCTTGTGTTAACTACACAAAGTAATCCCAGCAGTTTTTGGAGACTTACATTCTGCGAGCTTTACAGCAAAGAGACTTTGCATATTGATAAATCACGCTGTCTACATGAGAAGAAAGAAAAGGTATGATCAGATAACAAGCAAGGAAGGAAAATGTTCCATTCAAAATTCATCAGCAATCGAGTTGCAATCATCATTTCTCCTCCCAGATGCACCCACTGATTCTCAGATTTAGTTTGTCACCCCCTGAGAACAATAGCGCCATGTTTCTCTGAATAATCAACCCATCATGACTATCACGGACTTCAGCATGACTATCGACTATACTTCTTGGAACCCCTTGCCAAAGCATTTTCCGGCCATTTGCTCCAGCTTCAAGGCTGTAGCTAAAGTTCTTGGCTTCATTATCATCACCCATAAAGCGCAAAAAAGCAATGTATACTGGAGCCAGTCCAAGTTCAAACTCTTCAAAATGTAGACAAAAGTATTTCCCAAAACAATTGAGAACCTGGGTTAAAATGGATAGAATGAGTACCCATAAAGGCAGCTTTGCAGAAAGAGAATCTAGTTAAAAATTAAGTCTCAACATAAAATATGGCATAGAAAGGAGAAAGAGTCAAGACAATAGTTACCGTTAATTTCCAAGTAGCATTCTCAACCAGATTTGGATTTGACTTTACATATTCGTGGCTGAAAACACTACCATGGTGCATATCTGCTTTATGTTTGTCCCTCAAATGAGCCACCAGAAAGGGAACACTGCCTGATACAGTACATTCCTGACCTGCATACGGACATTTATATGGCCTAAAACGGCATTTTGATTCATGTTTTGCTTTACAATAGTACGGAAATATCCCGCAACAACCATATTTCTGATACTTGCAAGGAAATTCAAGAGAAGCTGCAACCTTTTCAAGAGCTAAGCATCTGATATTACCAAGCTTGTTTCGGCAAGTAGGGCACCAGCTATTTACTCTGGATTTGCAGGGAAAACATAGTGTATGCCCATTTGGACACTGCATCCATCATTAAAATTCTTGCATCAGTATCATATAAAATCGTCTTCCAAGGAAACGTTGCATTTGAATGGAAGCAAGATAATACCATGCTAGAACAAAACAAATTATGGCACATCTGACATAGAAGTAACAAGCTATACACAACTTAAAACCTAACTTGAGAAATGAAACACAAAAACACGTTTCAATAAATATAGAGCACTATACAGAGAGCTACTACTATAGTAGTTTTAATTCCAACGGAGCTTTGTTAAGCTAATCATAGGAAAACATCCATATACAATAAAACATCAAGTAACCTGAATATCTTCAAATAGAGGCAAGTAAAAATTGAAAGATGGTAGAAAAGAGCACAGAGAATAAAGTGATACATCTTTCTCTTAACTATATATTCACCACTCATAGTAGGCATAGTTGTCAAATTCTACACTTTTCTTATTGGGATGTCTCTCAGCTTAGATGCCACAACTGAGAGATGTCTCTTCTGTCAAATTAACTTGATATAATTGCACCTAGCCTCATCCATTGGGGTTCGCTGCACCCACAATTGGATGTGGTAATTTACCCAATTCGCTATTCATTCGTACAATTATGTATTCAATGTTCATAGCAGGGATAATTGTGAAGCTCGTCCTTTATTTTTCAGCAAATTCCCCATGTGAGGAATCCTTCAGCATTGGATGTGATAATTTACCCGGTTCAATGTTCAACATTTGTTCATTTAAGTAATTCACTGTTCCTAGCAGACATAATAGTCAAATTCAAACCTTTTTTTTGTGGTAAACAATCCAGAAGAATCTAGAGAGAAACGTTCTTCAAAAACATGAAGGATCAACAACAGAAAGCAACTGGTTTAAGCAGCAGGGTGAACCCATAGCTTCTATCAGGAGGCGATTTAGCAATCACCATTCCCAGAAACCAGAGGTAACTGCCATGTCAATTTTGAAACTGCCATTTCCACTAGAGAGGCAGTTTCGTATAACAAACAGTGACGATTCTCTTCCAATTCTTATTCTAGAGCCTTCAAGTGCATGGGAGGAGCCTCCAACAGCTATTTAAGGAGATGAGGAGGTTGGATTAAATTGTAGGAGGGATTGGAAAATGTTGATTGAGATCAAATTAAAGAGAATTTAGCTGTAAGAGGGATTGACAACTTGACAATAAACAAAGGAACAACTAACAGTTGTATCTACTCTGTGTACGTGATCATTTTTTATCTAATAAGATTCAATAGACACACAGTTACTGCTACAGTGCTAGCAATTGGTTTTTCTGCTCCTTAGGATTTCCAAGATTTAAAAAAATGGTGTAAAATTTATTTTCTACTCATTTTCTATTTTTTATTTTTTATTTGGACAGCATTCAATCCTCTCGAACAATCACTTGAACAATTCAAGTAAAACAGTGGTTTAATTGTGTTGTTTACTAATTTCAACAAGCTATTGGAGGAAATTTCAAATGAGTAAGTTCCCCTCATGGGTTGTCCTTGAACACTAGATGTGTTAGTTTACTCAATTCAACATAGAACATTATGTTCATTAGTCATAGCAGGCATCGTTGGCAAACTTGCCTTTTTTAAAAAAAATTGCCCTTAATAGTGTCCTCTGGTTTAGATGCAATGACTGAAGGTTCCTTTTTATTGGTAAATTCCCCTAAATGGAGTCTTTCTCAGCTTATGTAACACAAGGAAAGGGTATTTCTCCCATCGAATTCAAACAAGGCTTGTACATAGCCTCTTCTATAAGGGTACACCTAACCCAGAATCAGAAGTAGAAGTTTTGTCAATTAAACATTCAACTTTGACATTTGTACATTTAATTAACATTCATTATTCATAGCAAGTATAAGTGTCTAACTCTCCCTTGGTAAATTCCACTGATATATGTCCTTCAGCATTGGATGTGGTAAGCTACCTAATTCAACATTCAAGCATAGTTGTCAACCTCTACCTTTTTTCTTGATTGGTGAATTATCCTTGCAGGTGTCATTCAGCTTAAATACCAGAGCTGAAGGGTATCTCTTCCATCAAATTCATGACTTGTACCTAACCTCATTTAATGGGGCATACCAATCCAATTCGAAATTCAGTGTTCATAGATCTAAACATGTAACATGTCTCTTAGGGATTTAAACATGGATTTCCACGATAAAAGCTCCAATGGTTTGTAAGAAATTTGACAAAGACAAAGTTGTCAATAATTTTATGTATGAAATAATAATGGTTTTTCATTGCTTTTCATTCAATACAATTTACATATATATAGGATTGACATATCCTAAGTTATAGGAGGATTGTTATATCTCCAATAACAACTTCTCTATATTTATGAATTGTTTTAACAACTCTAACAAACACTAATTAATACTTATTTTCACACCTAGAATAGTTTTGTGAGTTGTTACCAAAACTCACTTTTATTTTCACTTCACACATTATTATACTAACTAATGTGAACACTAATTTCTAACACAAATACCAACACCCCCCCTTAATGACAAACCTAATAGGTTCTGTAATTACATCATTTATAACACACACAAACACTTCTTGGACATACAAATAGTTCACTTCCATGAATCCATCATGAAACCCATAGATAGTTTGCCTCTCTATATCCATCTTGAAACCTACACACAATTTACCAAGCAACCTCTTCTTACAAACCTATATTGAAATCCACAAGTTATATCATGTGTCAAAGAGCTTTAAAAGAGATCCATACTGAAATCTAGCAAGCTTTTTAGGGCTCCCTTAACCTTTGTGTTGAATCAAGGCAACTCATTATTTGTCAAACTACACATTTGCTATCTCAGCATCAAGCTAGAATACAAGCACACCTACCACCCTCGTATTTTCCTAGTGGTTTATTCCACAACTTGATGTCTGGAATGAGATTTGGTACAACGCCTCTTTTGTCCTACATTGTCCATCAAGACTACGGGATGATTTAACAATAGACTTTGACTGACATATTTTGAAAACAACTTTGACAAATGAGTAATAGCACTCACACACAACAATAACATTTTAAAATGCAAATTCCTCATCAAATGTTTGAGGGACATCATCACCACCTTCGTCATTGTCACACTCTTCAATGCGATCAATGATTCCAGCTTGAGCTTCCCGTTCAACAAGTCCTGAGCCCTTTGAAATTAGTTGATTTCAATATGACCATTTTTATTACAATAGTAACATGTGCAGCAATCTTTGGATGATGATTCTACCATTACTATTGATGTGTTGACTTTGGTTGATGGCTTTTTGTTGATATGGTGTCCCTTGAATTGAGCTGCAAAAAATCATTTTTTTGTGTCTTGTGAATGAAAACCTACTTGCATCTGTCTTCTTTCCTTTTGCAGAAGTAAAGATGACATTTTGTAAATTTAATGTCCCCTTTTTCTATAATATGGAACACTACTGAATTCTTCACAATCCTTTTATGAGCAGTTAATGAATATAAAGCAATTTCTTAATGTTTCTGCTAAGTGAGCAAATAATGGAAAATCTGATGACTGATTGGGACTTAATTCCAAATGCATACACGATGTAATAAATATAGATTCGATATTTTATATACAGAACAATTATGTTCGAATAACAATCAATATCAAAATGATGTGTTTTTCTGTTTCTGATTTACAGGAATTATATGCAATGACTGAGATGAGTCTCAGTACTTTGTACTGCTTGCTGTGTCTGATCTGTGATTATGAATTTGCAACTTGTGCAAACCGTCTCTGATATATCGATTAATATATGCTCTGAATAATGTTTATAGGGTTGTGTCTAATATGGCGATAATAATATGCTCTGAGATGCTGTTACTCACTATAACTCTATATGCTTGCACCGAAATGTGATGCCAAAGGCAATACGCTCTTGTATAGAGCAATCCTTACAGGATAACAAATAAATATTTTTTTCTCCAATATGATTGATTGAATGAAGCAATCAACATAATATGTGGGATTTGAAAGGAAGAGGCGAATGTGAAGAGACACCTCTCTTGATTGAATTATTACCATAATAATCATGGAATGATTATTATGGTAATCGGTTGTTTAACCGATTATCATATTAATCATGCCATAATGCTCCTTTTATAGGCTGAGTATTGATAATCGCAAATGTGATGCAATTTATGTGATAACATGGTAATGTGATTATATGCAAAGGCAAGGCTAAGTAACAATATGTAGATGTGACTAAGAACTTGGCATGATTATATGAAAGATAATGTGACTGATATATGATAGTATTATGCCACTGTTATGTATATAGGCATGACAATTTTGTGACTTGTGTATATGTACATGACAATACAGATATGGTATGATCTATCATGGATGTATGAATGCAGAGTAATGGATGTATAGATGCAGAGTATGTGAATGCAGCTTGATCACTATATGAATGAAATGCATAATATGAAGGTGATTACAAGGGGTGACTTCAACCAATCAACAAGTCATCAGTCCCTTATATAGTCAATATGCTATGGTGATATTAGTAAGTGCTCCTTTTAGGTCAGTCATAAATGACATCATAATCATGTTGGCTACATGGAGGATGGATGGCGTGGTGATCGCCAAGCTCATCAATCATCACTTACTTATTGCTTCGCTACAAAAATGCAAATTATGTACAAGGAAAAGGTTTGTCAATCCTTCTCAAACTCATTTAAAATTACAATTGTTTTCCAGAATGTTGAGGATATCACAGTCAAAGTCAAGTGTCTGAGTTTCTACAATCAAGTACAGTGATTCAACAAAAGCTCCATAAGATGTTGGCAACCCTCTTAGTACTATGCTGACCATGTCTTCATCGTCTATCTTTTTCTTCATTGACACTAATTGATCATGCACATCCATAAGATGCATGATATAGTCTGAAACTGAACCTCCTCCCTACAAGTAAGAGGAGTATAGTTGATTCTTCGAAAACAATGATCTGCTTGCTTCTGAAGCCTAGTACTTATCATGCAACTTGGTCCACAAATCTACAACAAATTCTTCATCATGAAATTCACAAATAAGGTCATCTCCAACAGACAACTTTGAGATCAACAAGGCTTTGTTATGATGCCTGTCATAATCTTTAGCATTGGTCTTTTGTATGTCCTCCTTTCTGAGTAGAATCTTTGCGAGGTTCTTGTACTCACTAATCAATGGGATCTTATGCTCCAAACACTATAGTTTGTCTGAGTCACTAATCATCAAGATCTTATGCTCCAAACACTATAGTTTGTCTGAGTCACTAATCATCAAGATCTTATACCCCAAAGTCAAACACTCTAGTTTGTCTGAGTCAATTTTGGGGACTCTAAAAGTAGCAAAGTTTTAATGTTTTGTGCCATTGTTTTAACTAGAAATAGATACTTATTTGTCCTATTTCTTGTCACTTGAATCAGCAATATGCCACAAAGGAGACAATAGTATAGGAATAAGTTAATAACAATTACATCTTAAATATAGCTGAGTTTGGCATGTTAAATATATTATAAGTTCTAAGATGCGACAATAGTGAAAACATGACAACTCTCATAGGCACCAAAATCAAATGTCAAATGAAATGAAGAAAGATACTCGCATTGTCCCATATGAGTTGATAGTATGCACAACTATGAAACCTCTTGTGCTAACCCAACATACACAAATTTGAATGAAAATCATATATCTAATTGTTGTATGTATAGAATCTACAATTGATGATCTCATAACCAAATGCAAAATACAAAGTCTAAATGTGCAAAGATTGCATCACCTTATGGGTTCAAAGATAGACGTTTGGCAAGACCTTTCTGCTACTCGTCTTGTCCATCCCGCTTATCTCCTAGAAACTCTCACCTACATTGATTTAGGAAACAAATGTGGCAGAATTGATGATTGTAGGACTCTGGTTTGGCTGATCACCCTTTCTCATGTGGCATCTCTCACAAACAATTTCTCCTTTTAGACAGTGTAAGAATGCAATAGCAGCAATGGCATTGTCTTTGCAAACAATGGCGCTTCAACCACTTTGTAATCGATCGTTGATTCCTAGCAATGTCTCCACAAAACTGTGTTCCAGGGATCTATTCTTTCACTAAGAAGCAAGTACTGGTAGATTTTGTTCCACGCCTCGACTTGTCCCTTTCCACTCTTCACATGCACAAAACCCTTCACAAGGCTCCTCCCATGCAATAATGATATAGCATAATACCAACTAAAGATTCGTCATAGTATCCGAAAATTTGTAGTTAAAAATAAACAAAAAATGCTGCGATGGAACTAGCAATCTCTTGCAGCTAATTAGGGCCAACTCTTCGAGGCACTTAATGTTGTTGCTTTGTGGATCCTACCCGTTGTTCTTGTCTCCAAGAATAATCACTATGGGATTGCAGAATGGTAAGCTGCAAAATCACCCATCAATCATTCTTTGATTGACACCTCAATGTTAGTTGATGTGTCTTTTCTTTGCTGAGAGAATTCCAATATCATACGACTCTCAGTGTTAGTCTTTTTCTATTGCATTATCCAAACAAGGGTGCACCAACACCGAGGAAAGAGAACCCTCATCAAAATGCCAGTCCACAGAAATGCGCTCCAAAAGAAGTGAACCAGTCCAGATCCGGTCCCTCTACCCACTGCAATGAAAACCAAAAAACCTTGTAGACCTGTGCAGTTATCTGCAAGCTTCCTAATATAGTCTAGGCAAAGCTCTGGGATCTCTTTGTCAATAGTGTAATGGCCATGCACAAGGTTATTTAATTGTGTCTTCATTGTCATTGATAAGCCGCTCTAGGAGAAAGAGCTATGATACATGCTCGTGCGAAACTCATCTATAATAGTAGGTTCCACAGCTATGGTACATGCTCAGTGAAAATGTTGGCGAGCACCAGTCTCACAAAAAAACGTATTGAAAGTGTTGTTTCCACCTCCGTGACCTATATTTCCATCGATATTGCAGCTATGATTGAGATGTTTAACTGTGACACACAAAAGAAGAACAAGATAGATTATATTTAAATTGTAGATATACTCGCTCAAAATTTTGAGATCAATTTCAATCTATAGTAGAGTGATCTAAGCACAACTAGTAGCTATTCTAAAACATGGATCTCATAGGATCTCATAGCTCGAGGAAAGAAAGGAATTAAAAAAATTGTCCCTTCACAGATTAACATATCGTTATCGTTACCCGCTCTAATACCATATAATAAATTTGACAAAGACAAAGTCAATGATTTTATGTATAATAATATAATGGTTTTTCATTGCTTTTTGTTCAATACAATTTAGTAATTTACATGTACATAGGATTAACATATCCTAAGTTCTAGGACTGTTATACCTCAAAAACTCTATATTTATTAGTTGTTTTAACAACTCAAACAAACACTCTAATTAATACTTATTTTTAATAGTTTCATGAGTTGTTACCACAACTCACTCTTATTTTCACTTCGCATACATTATTATACTAACTAATGTGAAATTAGTACACAAATACCAACATGGTTAACTAATTGAGCTCATCCATTTTACAATTGTCAAACTTTACCTTGCTTTATGGGAGTACATTATGGTTGGTTTAACATCCTTGTTTAAGGTTGGATGCTTACTAAAATTTTTGAAAGGAAGTGGAGGCATGGAATACACTTCATATTCTATGTGAAGGCGTAAGTGCAAAATAAATTGATCATATAATTCATAGTTGAAAATCTCGCGATTATATCTCGGATATCGCGATATATCGCGCTACACAAACTAAAACAATATTATCTCCATTAATATCGCTGAGGATATTTCCAATATCGTGCAGTGATTTTTACCTAAAAATATCGCGATTTTTACCCAAAAATCTCGCCGCTTATAACACTTAGGTTAAAAACAAATGATTTTTAAAAATTTAGGGATTTTTTTAAGTTGTAAAGGTGTTGGGATTAGGTTATTTTTTGGGGGATTAGGTGCAGTCTATATATATTTCTAGTTTTCATTGATACCGAAACTTGAACTTAATATGTATTCAGAAGTTGTAGACTTGTAGTTTCACGAAGTTTGACTTCGATATGTATTGAACTTATTTTTATTCAGATGTCTTACTTGTTTTTTGGTATATGATAATGATTCTATGTTTTCTGCTAAGTTCTAAATTCTAATTGCTATGTATTTAACTCAAAACTTTGATTAATATATGGTGAATATCTCAAATCAGTATATATTCTACAAATTTGGTGTTTATGTGTGTTTTTAAGCATATTTTAAAAAATTATATATTTTCAAATGTTCGATAAAAGTGCCGATTTATTGCCGATTTTTTCACTGAGTTTTTGCCGAGACCAAGATTTTCAAAAAATTTGGGTCCGTCGAGTTTTTGCCGAGACCGAGATTTTCAACCTTGATATAATTACAAAAAAAGGATAACACAAAAACAATATACCACAAGAAAGCGATTTATGTAGAGAAAACCCTTGCGAGAGAGCAAAAAAAACCACTCTAAAGAAAAACCAAATGTATTATCCAGTAATAAACAAGTTACAATGCAACTTCTAGGTTATGCCTTTACAGCAGTATCACAAACATTCAGATTCTAGAGCAATTTTGACAACATAATAGTACCTATAATTGACCTATGCAAATTCCATCCCTAAGCACCCAATTTATAGAATATTAGAACATGAAGTAGGAAACCACACATGGTTTTACAAAACCATGTACCAAATCCATGAGCCCAGAAATGGGACCCAAATTGACACAGATTCCAATGCCCCCTTGGGCTTTGTCTTCTACGCTATTTTTATATTTTTCATTTACACTTTGTCATAGCTGTCATAACTGTCATAGTTAACCACCTAACTGGGGCACCCCAATTTGGCATGTTTTCCATTCCAAGATGCTCTTTATGATACCATTAGGCTGTTCAAGATTCAAATGTAACTCCCGTATAATCATGCTCTTACATGTCATAGAATCCATCATAAGTAACTCTCATCTTATAATGTCATAAGATGCTCTTTACATTATAATGACATAAGATTTTCTTGCAACTTCATACACAGCTCCCAAAGTACCCAACACATGGTAAATAATGCCATCACAAAGTGGGATGCCCCATTTCCCAATATGAGGTCTGAATACTAACTAGATACAAATAATCAGAAATCAAAACATTAGGATGCACCATGAGACACCTTTCTCAACAACTTTAAGATGTCAAACTTCTACATCACACATGTATATGATTCTAATGGGTTTGAACCCATGCCACTTAAATGGTAATGCTCCAACTCAGCCTGGTGCTTCAGTCACTAGACCACAACCCAAGAGACACACTTCAATATGTGAGTCTTAGTATTATGAGGTTGTTGTACCATGTTGAAGCTACTCCATGTTTAGCACCATATAGTATCACATAATGCAGATATATTCTCATGTTTATATATGAAAAACTTAAAGGTCGCATGAATATTATAACAGGTGAGAGATAATGATAGGCGCAACCATGATTTGCCTTTCATCATTCAGTCAGGCCACTTTTCAAAGTACTGAAATCTAAAGTACACATATTTCACATGCAATTCCAATATTGCGTCCATATGCCAAAGTATAGCCTTGAGCCAAAATATATACAGATAATACACAATGAAAATGCTAAAGAATCAATTCAAAGTTCAAAAACGCAAAAATGCTCTCTCTGAAAAACTACACAAGGATGCTCATAAAATTGTTGACGATTTATCTGATATTCACTGCTCACAAGTCATTAGCTAATCTATTTAGTATCTGCTATAAGAACAAATAGCCTACAAATATTAATTACCAATAGCAATGAACCCCATGGTGAGAAAGAAGTACATCCACAAATTGTTGGTATAAGAGCAAGAATGAGGCAAGAAGCTCGTTCATCTCAAGAGAGGAGATATCTAATAGTAGACGGCAGTTGCAAAAGAGCAGAAACAATAAGACATGTAAAATTACTTAAGCTATTATGTGTCAGCATTCCAATACATCCTAATACAAATTCAGAACATACAAACGGTTCTAACAAAGATGTAATTTCAAGACTTTAGGGATAACATTTATAGAATTACTACTGATCCACACCCCACAATGTATTGGAGGGCAATATAAACTTTGAAGTCAATAAATTGTAGTGGCGGGACAGAAGCATGCAAAGAGGCTGTGTGACATATAACATATCACTGTACAATATCAAAAAATCAGGAAAAAGCTTATAGAAAGAGAATACACAAAATAAAAACAGTAACACTAGATTAAGAACAGCATTTCATTAACATGCCAAAAAGAAAGTTCCAAGTTGGAACTTCCAACAGATCACTGATAAAACAGAATAAAGCATGAAGGATGAGAGTACACGCACTAGAAAACAGTAACACTAGATTAAGAACAACTTTTCATTAATGTACAAAGCATAGACATACAATAAAGGGAAAGTTCCAACATGTTACTGATAAAACAGAAAAAAAGCATAAAGGAAGAGAGTACAAATGCCAGAAAATAGTGGCACTAGGTTACGAACTTATTTTCATTAATCTACCAAAGGAAAAGTTCTATACACAAATATATGCAAAGAAAAATGTAACTACTGGGTTCTTAACTTGTGAACAGCTGATAAAAAGGAACTACTCAAACCACACACAAGCATACGATAATTTGGACAATAGTTAAAGTGAATAAAGGAGACCCTCTGCAAAATTGAAGCAGGTTAAATTCCAACCGCTGCTGCACTTTGTACAATAGCTGCCATGCGAATGGTACAAATTAGTTGGCGAACATCAACAGCAAGAGCTAAAACAAAAATTCAAAAAAGGATAGTCTTCAATAAGGCTGTGATTTGGCATCAACCAACTTTTAGCACTGAAATTATTCACTTGACTCACAATGCGGAAGTATAGAAATGAAGAGTAAGAATTGCTGAAATTGGCATAAAGCTGATTGTGGCACTCAGTCAGCATTGGCACAAGTGTTGAGTTGGACATCTGATGTATAATGTTCAAGCAGAGAGTGCAAGAGTAGGCTTAGGCATCAAGGAGGAAACAAGATGCCACCAAAATTTTGCTTAGGCAAAGTACATCACCAGGTTAGAGACAATGTAACTTCCATCAAAAGTAAATAGAGTTGCCTACAATCGCACCACAAATAATAAATCTCAAATTTATTAGGCGTATGATCAAGAGATATGACACAAATTAGCACTAATTTATTGTCAAAAATTGCATAGCCCTGCAATTTCACATTATGTTTTGGACCCACTTTGGTGTCTAAGCAATTTTAGGTTCATTTGGCCCTTGTCTTAGCCCTTTTCCATCCATGGTGCCAAGGCCTTGCCTTCTGTGGTTCCCTTTTGTGTAAATTAATGTTGCAATTGTGTTTACTATTGTTAACCATGTGATTCTTTGGTGTTTAGCTTTTTCCAGAACCAAAATTATCCGAGCCTAATACAGCGCACAGCCATCCACACAATATGCTAATCTCCCACAAAATTTCCTATTCAACAACCATTTCCAAGAGTTATGCCACCTATACCTGCATGGGTTAGTGGTAACCACTCAAGATGAATCCATAATTTCAAGATGGGTTAGTGGTAAACAGCTCTCTAGCTTCCATATTTTCCTCCAACTTCTCCTTTGGAATCCAACACACAACTCTCTCATTCATTCTATCAATTCTTCATTCTCATTCACTCTCTCTTGCAGTCTATCAAGTTTTCAAGATCTTACCAACTGTTAAGTTTTAGGATAGCTGCAAATGTAATAGCACTCTATTTTGTATGTGTTTTCCAAATGCAACAATCTCTCTTTCATTTATATTAGGAATGAGGCTAGGAGAGACATGTCCCTTCATGG
>MU228310.1:757465-769915 GCA_018584345.1 Thuja plicata
TCATAAGGCTTTTCTTCAATAACTGACTTAGTTTTTTGTTCACTTATAGGTTGAGTAATGATAGCTGGAAACTCTTCATATAAATTTCTGCCCCTGTCTTGTGCAAGCAGATCTCGAGCCAAATCCTAACACTGCTTCCTTTTCATTAAAGTTTTGCGTTGAAGCTTAGGATGAACGTCCAAGAAGTTAGAGAAAGTTAAATCTCTCTGAACCTGTGGAGGAAGAGTGTTGTACTCATCATATATGCTGAGAATTTCAGTCCTTTTATTCGGTTGTGAAATCTGGGCTAACTGTCGCTGTACTTTAGCAAGGTCCTTCCATACCTGTGTGTTGCTAAACGATCTCTCCATCGTGACCTATCCTGCAATTCAAACTGAGAACCAATTCCAATTGTGACAACCTTGGCCAAATCTGCTTTATGCTGCCCTGTTTGTACCAATTTCTCCCAAACTGAATTTTCACCAAATCTGATGTACTATAACTTGTAAGTCTACCCCAGTTTCACTGTATTAACTGTAGTGAATTGCACTCACAATAAGAGGCTACAAAATTTCTTTGGCACTTCCTTCAAGCTCCCACGCAAAGGCAAAAGGAAACACAACAATAGTTAGAATGCTCTATTCAATCACTCATAGCAGATATTCTAGTTCTGATTTAGTATCTCTCCCATGATTTTTTTTCCTTTTACAGCTGCCACAATCTTTAATCAACATCCTAAATACATGCCAAGGCTCAAATATTTATTCCTTGGCCACAACATAATCTCTGATTCCCTCAAATTGAATGATGTTGAATTTTTAAAGTTCATGCAACACTGATTACAAGGATGGTAAATAACAGTGTTGACTGAATTTAATGACAAGTAGGGATTAGTCACAACAAGTTCTCCAACCACTCAAAATTTAACACGCCAAGCATTTGTTGTTCATGCTTCATGCTATTACCTAGAAAATCTCTTAACTGCTAGAAGTTGCAATTTCCAGGAAGGAATTGAGCTCACTATGGTTATTGAATACCACGGTACTGAAGTTTCTTAGCAACTCGCTCTTTCCTCATCTCAGAAAAGATATTCGCACTACCTGGAAGTATGCTAGGTTGATTCTCCTTTGGCCCACGGTGAACCTGCATAATCTTCGAACCATTTCAAATAGAATTAAATGTCCAGTTTTAACTTGCTAACTCTCCCTCTAACGTCAACACTTCCAACTCACACCCTCTGCCTCTCATTTCCTTCACCCACGACAGTTACCAACGAATGAAAGATTTGCAATCACTCAGCCACAACGCTTGTAATGTCTCGCTGTTCTATTCAGCAATAATCGCAGAAGGCATGGACAATGATTCGACTATCCTCAAGGCAACCATTGAGTCTAAATACACATTCAGGCAACACCCATCATACCAATCGCTGCTTGTGATTATGTTTGCAAAACCACTGACAGGGTGGCTTCTTTCTTGAATTCGATAAGATGCCTCACGATTTTATCCCCCTGAAATTTTTATTTGCCTGAAAATCTACGACAGCTGGAATATTGAGTTGCGGCCACGATATCCCAATATGTTTCAAAATTTGATTCCATACTTCTGCTGAGTCACTCCATACTCACACACCACAACGTTTATTCTTCCACTATGCCAAGCAGGGTCCACTGAGACTAATATTTCTCACGGCCAAGTTTTCTCTTTAAAATAATTATCGCCAGAAATGACAGAAGCTTTTTGTTGTTCACTCACGATAGGTGTCGCTTTTCAATATTCTTGCAGGAGTCATTTTTTAAATATTACCACTCTTTGGCGATGAATGAGAGGTTACTGATGACACATACTCCCTTTTGTCCTTGGTTCACTATCTCATCTCCTGCTAGAGTATTTATCTGCGCTTACAGTCACGCCAGATGTGACGGTTTCCTTCTACAGGCCTGCCGGGGTATGCTAAACCACCACGGAACTGCTCAAGCTGCACAGGAATATGAAACAAAATATGGCAGTCGATAGGATTGTCGCCCGTAATAAACACTTGCTGTCCCCCGATGAATAATAGTAGGACCTCTGCTTACGGAATGTCTGGGTGTGATCTCAGCATGATAAACCGCTATCAAGCTACGTTTGGACCAAACAACCAACCCGACTTGGCGTTGAACAAGATTGTGTGTGCTTAAACTAGCGCGTGGTTATCCTAACTCCGTTCCCACCTTTCAATTCCCACGGCACTGTTGTGTTTGTATCCTATTCCAAGATGCTCCACAACTGTATAAACTCCCACTACGGTTTCACTGTGCCACGCTGTGAGTAAGGTTTCTTCACCAGATGGAGTAAGGTAATGATACGTCCAACAACAGATTACTTACAGGCTGTTTATACTCCAGGCATATAACCAGCTTCCACTATCAATTTGTAATCTTACTCTCCCAGTCACCATCCACAGCTATTAGAGATACCAACATACATATCGATGGTTCATAAGGGTGATTTCCAGGCTACATGACAGCCTTGAGATATAAGGAAGGTCTGGAATGAAATGCTACGTAGCTGTCCACTATTGTATTTAGAATCTAAAACAGGACCTACCTCCTTGCTCACTACGTTTTGACCAAACCAGAATGCTTATCAGATAACACTGATTTTTGTATTCATAAAAACTCCTTCTGTAAACCTGTCTCTGCTAAAACTCCACAGGCTGGCAAGAAAACCAGTTCTGATACCACTGAAATGACCCTAACCGGCCATTTACTGATTTTTCCCAATTAATCTCATGCAGATTTAAAATAGACAATAACATGCAAATAATCGTCGAACCCAGAACAATAACCAGCAGATATATATTCAAATAACCAGCAAGTACATTCTCATGAAAACCTCAGAAATATGGTTTTGTATTATACAATGACAATACAATAACCAAACAGTACAATATCCAAACTGAAATACATAAATAATAGTGAGATCGGCTGATCAAGAACCTGATGAAACAATGGTGAACTCTGAAGTGAATCCGCACTGGCATGAATCGGGTTTCCGTCCAATCCACCAAGAAATGCTGAAGGTTTCCGTCAGATTTCTGATTCGATAGCTGAAGCTTCTCAAATTCTCAAGGAGAAATAAAATCTATAATACTGAAGCATCCTCAATGAGTCTCCAAAACCTCCTCTTATGGCTACAGCTGTGACTCTTCAGTTTCCCCACTGTGACTCTTCGTATGCCCATTTCGTCTCTTTATAAACTCACTTTAAGTCACTTTAAATAAATGACCGTTGAGTTATAAAGTAAAATAATAAATAAGTGAGGAAATCATCCGACATTAAAACGGGAGCCCAAACGAGCTCGGATGTCGTCGTGTGATAGCTCGCCAGAAAGCTCTTGACGAGACGCTCCAAGTCCACTACTGAAAAGCCGAGAATTCTGACCCCTGCTGACTTACTATAAATAGTAAGTTCCCTGGAAACCTGTAGAAACTGCACCGATTGGCCTGGAACTGAAACCACCAAGGCCAATTATCACCTGGAACACTGTCACGCCACGGTTAGCCCTTCGGATCAAGGTAAATAGGCTAACGACACGGCTCAATATAATGTACCCCAAAAAGGGGACATTACAGAAAGACTTGGGCTCCATTTTGGGCATTCATTCAGGTTATTTTCTTCATCAGCATTTGTGGATTTGAGAGTTTGAGCTATTTGCAGCATTGGGTCAGATTCTTTGAGTACGAAAACCGTTGAAGAAAGAGTAAATTGGATGAAACCCCAATTTACAGTGAAGGAGGATCTACAGAGGGTCTTCAATTGGGCATTATTGGAGAAATGTTCAGTAGGTGATTGCAGGACA
The DNA here is from genome assembly GCA_018584345.1 of Thuja plicata. Lineage (NCBI taxonomy): Eukaryota > Viridiplantae > Streptophyta > Pinopsida > Cupressales > Cupressaceae > Thuja > Thuja plicata. Next base: position 761,288 of record MU228310.1, read on the forward strand.
GATTGGAAGGTCATAATTACTTATTAGAGAAGCAGATTCATGTTTGGGTGTTAGTTTTAAACTTTTATGAATTGCAATCATTCCTAGGTTGGCAGTACATCACTAGGAAGGGCTGACGTCACATATAGAGGAGACTTTCTTTGTTTCCAATTGGATATTAGTTGAATTGGTTGATCTGATACAGATCGTAGGGTTGAAGAGCATATTCATCAATTTCATAGGTTTCTACAGCCAGCTGTACATGCCAGGCATACCCTCACGTCACCTCCAGCTGGCAATTTAGTTGCAGCAGCAGTATACTAAGAAAAATCAGAGATTGAGACGTCTTACAGCAGACTTGTGACAAAAAGAAGCTCCAGTTCAGAGATTATCAGCTATACATATCAGTTTTGGTGTTGTTTATGCTTGGCAGGCCATACAAACAAGTACGGGTATGTAGAGCTTGCTTTTGAGGGATAAAATTAGAAATTAGAAAATTAAGATCAAAATTTATTTATTTTTGTTTCGGTTTGTTTCAATATTAGTTTTGTTTTTGGTGTGTTGCATTCTATATATATTCAAAAAGCACAAAAGAATCAGAAAAACAAGAAAACACAAAAAAAAAAACATAAATTGCAAAAACTACAAAAATTCACTCCTTCCTAGAAACGTTGGTCAAAGACAAAAAGTTAGACAACATTCAGCTATTTGCCTTATAATCCCTAATGGAGATCTTTCAGTGGCATCAGAGCATAATTCTACCAACCTGAGGATTTTGGGTTCACTTCTATGCATCCGGGCAGATCTGAGATATACAGGTATTACATCCCCAAGAGAGCACAGTAACAGGTAGATCATAATACAGAAGATCCAACAGATATGGGTGACTTACATGATGGCAGCAGGAGTTCCCGACAGAGGGGAAGGCAGAACCAATCGTAGGGTTGAAGAGCATATTCATCAATTTCATAGGTTTCTACAGCCAGCCGTACATAGCAGGCATACCCTCACGTCACCTCTAGCTGGTAATTTAGTTGCAGCACCAGTATACTGAGAAAAATTAGAGATTGAGACGTCTTACAGCAGACTTGTGATAAAAAGAAGCTCCAGTTCAGAGATTATCGGCTATACATATCAGTTTTGGTGTTGTTTATGCTTGGCAGGCCCTACAAACAAGTACGGGTATGTAGAGCTTGCTTTTGAGGGATAAAATTAGAAATTAGAAAATTAAGAACAAAATTTGTTTTTTTTTTTGTTTCAGTTTGTTTCAATATTAGTTTATGTTTTTGGTGTGTTGCATTCTATATGCATTCAAAAAGCACAAAAAAATCAGAAAAACGAGAAAATAAAAAAAAAATCAGAAAAACGAGAAAAAAAAAAAAAAATCATAAATTGCAAAAACTACAAAAATTCAGACTCCTTCCTAGAAACGTTGGTCAAAGACTAAAAGTTAGAAAACATTCAGCTATTTGCCTTGGAATCCCTATTGGGGATCTTTCAGTGGTATCAGAGCATAATTCTACTACCCTGAGGATTTTGGGTTCACTTCTATGCATCCGGGCAGATCTGAGATATACTGGTATTACGTCCCCAAGAGAGAACAATAAGAGGTAGATCATAATACAAAAGATCCAACAGATATGGGTGACTTACATGATGGCAGCAGGAGTTCCCGACAGAGGGGAAGGCAGAACCAACAGGAGGATCATGACCGTGAGTTGTTTAGGACTCTCGTGAACACACAACCACAAATAGCACGAGCATTAGACAGGTTACAAGACACCCTTGATCAGTTGGATTTGGGTTGGAACAGAGATAGACATGGTAGATGAGACAGAGGCAATAGGTCTGTTTTAGTTACAAGCAGTCGTGGGAGTAGTAGGGCTCCTTCCTCGAATGACAGTGCATATGGCTCTCCTAGACGGGACAAGACACACACACATACAATGGATAGGCCTTTACAGCCACATTTACCTCCTAGAGCAAGCACCAGTAGACCCACTAGAGGGTGTCGAGTTTCACAACATAGTTATGGGAGCTACAAATGAGTGGTGAGCCCTTCCACAACAAGTCAGAGATGCTTTCCCACTACCACAGTATTGTGCACAATGCATGGATAGTTTGAGGGCTAGGGGAGATAGATGGCCCAGACAACAACAAAATGATCTTAAGCGAGCAACTAGCAAGCTTACCATATCTCCTTTTAAGGTAGCGGGAAGATTGATGCACGAGCTTGGGTGCATAAACTTGTATATACTTGTCATTTAAGCCCATGCCTGAGCAAGAGGCAATCCAGTTTGCTATGTTACACTTAGAGGGTGTGGCATGTGATTGGTGGCACCATGGTTTGGTCACCCAAAACCATGGACTTATACATTCTTACAGAGAGTTCACAAAACGACTTATTGCTAGATTTGATCACAAGGATGTGGAGATATATTACAAGGATCTAGCATTGATGAGACAAATTGGTCACGTTGAGACTTACATTAACGAGTTTCAGTGTATTTTTGTCATGGTCACAGAGATGCCTCCCAATCGTGTAGTGACGCTTTTCATCGAGGGGTTACAAGAGAGATTACGAGGTTTGGTTAGGGCTTTTAAGCCCAAGACCCTAGAGGAGGCTATTCAAACCACCCTTGAGCTTTACACTTCTCCACCACCTACTTCTTATCAACAGGATAAGAAGCCTTACAGGAGCACAAAGCCATCTTTGAGGCTCTCTACACAGGCCAAGAGTGCACCACCACCCCCAAGGATGGATCAAGAAACACACAAAGATTTGAGGAAACTTTGCTTCATGTGTAAGGAGCCCTATTAACCTGGACATCAATACCTTGGGAAAGGCAAGGCACATCTCATTGAGGTTCATTTAGATGTGGAGGATGAGCATATTCAGGATACAAAATCTAAGGGCAATAATTGTGAGGTTGTTGAGGCACATGATGTTGCATATGGTACCATTGCTACTATTTTTGGTGTTCCTAGATATCAGCCTTTCGTGTTGGAAGGAGTTGTCAAGAAACAATGGGTGTTAAGCATGGTTGATAGTGGTGCTACTCATAGTTTCATCAATGAATGTTTTGTTGTCAACAAGGGGCTCAAAGCAGAGGAATTTGATGGATTCCTTGTCATGTTAGTGGATGATTCCAAAATGGGTTGCACAAGAAGGATACCACAATTATCTATTGCATTGGCTAATTATTCTTTCACATATGATTATTATGTTGTTGGTATTGGTGGAGGGACAGATACGGTACTTGGTGTGCAATGGTTGAAGTCTCTTGGGAGGTATGTCCAAGATTTCAACAAGGAGTTGGAGTTTACTCACATGGGTAAACATATCGTGCTTAAGGCACTAATGAATGAAACTACGAGCGGGGCAGCTAAGAGTATGTTTTCTTGCCTTGACTTTGGGGCTTTGAAAGACATGGATAAAAGTGACGAAATCAGTTCTAATTTTTTTATGTTTAACAATAATAAATCCTTAGTCATGTTAGCAGATGATTCCAAAATGGGCTGCACAAGAAGGATACCACAATTATCTATTGCATTGGATAATTATTCTTTCACAGATGATTAATATGTTGTTGGTATTGGTGGAGGGACGGATGCGGTACTTGGTGTGCAATGGTTGAATTCTCTTGGGAGGTATGTCCAAGATTTCAACAAGGAGTTGGAGTTTACTCACATGGGTAAACATATCATGCTTAAGGCACTAATGAATGAAACTAAGAGCGAGGCAGCTAAGAGTATGTTTGCTTGCCTTGACTTTGGGGCTTTTGAAAGACATGGATAAAAGTGAAGAAATCGGTTCTGATTTTCTGATGTTTAACAATAATAAATCCTTAATTTTTCATGGCATTGTAGCCTCTAATCATAGGGAAGTGAGTAATATAGACTCTGTTGTGATTGGCACACAAGATGCAAGCATGGGGCATGGTAAATTTTATGACGCATCTCATTATAGTACTGATTTTAAGCACTTTGGAGCAGCTGACATAGAGCAGTCTCAAAAATTTAATGATGGTTGGTTAGAAAGGGCAAGACAAGCCAAGTTATTGGCCCATCAAGCCAAGCTTCATCTTCAACATATTCATGACAGTCAACACTCTTCACATGATGATGAACAAAGAATGGCCAATTCAAAAAATTCAGTTGTTGATCATTTTCTTGATGATAATGATGACTTAATTGACAACAGTCCTAGTGGGCCAGCCACTCAAGAGTTGTCTATGACGGGCATTGGAGATATCCAAAACTCATCCTTGGTAGTATCATCTATTTCTCATGATAGGGCAGCGTTGTACTTGCTGATTTGTGATTCAGTCTTCTTGGAACTTACATTGGGCTATGAGGATCAGCGTGTAAGGAACTTCATTTGGTTAATGGTTAAACAAAACATATTTTTGGCATCCTACAATGAAGGCACACTAACTTGTGAAGATTTAGGTAAAATTGTAGCAGTTGTGCAGAGTAGTATTTATCTCCCTCCCCTTGTTAGAGGTTGGCTCATTGATAAGCTCCTATCAGCTTTGATTGGTGATGGTCCCTGTGGCTTCATTGGGTGTGAAGTTCTTAAGTGGATAGGAGATACCCTGATTCATAGCATCAACATTATGAGGATTGACATGATGGATGGATGTGACAGTATATTGATTTCGGAACCTAGCACTGACATGGGTGGAACATTTCTTTAGTGGATCCATGATAAGTTGCTTTGCTTTGGGTATATTGATATTTATAACAAAGTAGCGTAGAGGATTGGTGGAGCATTGTGTTTCAGATTGGTATGGAATCCAGGATTTGGTGTTCAGTGTGTAGGTGCAAATTGCTTGAGGACAAGCAATCTCCGAGAAGGGAGGATTGTAATGTCCCTTAAATATTTCAGCAGATGGCAGATGGTTGGCCTATTATCGGAGTTCCCGTAGGTCAACAATATGGATAGGGCACTCAGTCAAAGGCTTATGGAGCTTTGCAAGGGCTTTGCGAGCCGTTTTGAGCAATTTCAGACAATTTCCTTGATTTTAGGACAGATCCATACTTTTTAGGGATTGACTGGGAGTTGACTGGAGTGCATCAGAGGACCTCTAGGAATATTTTCGACTTTGATTGCAGTTCCTACTTTTTAGGGAGTATCCCTATTTTTTAAGAGGAACTGTCAATTGGCATGCAGGACTCAAGCATCATCCATGATCAGGTGGCATCAATCAGATTCCGGTTCAAAGTCCAGATGATCTTTTATAAATAAATTGGGAAATATTAAAATATTTCCTAAGTTGGATTAAATAAAATAATATTAAAGTGAACTTATATAGTCACTTTAGTATTATAATAAAATATATTAATGCCTTGGTACTTTCTCCTAGACAATTAAAGTAATAAGTTATTTTAATACAAGGGGCCCATGTTAATAATGGAGAATTATGCCTTGGAGTTCAATTTATTTGGAGAGGTATATATTTTAATAAAGTCATTTAAAAGAAAAATAAATGAAACCCTAGAAAGTCCGAACCCTAGAGGAAGGAAAAAAAGAAATAAAATAAAGACTTGGGTTCCATTTTTGGCATTCATTCAGGTTATTTTCTTCATTGGCATTTGTGGATTTGAGAGCTGGAGCTATTTGCAAAATCGGATCAGATTCTTTGAAGACGAAAACCATTGAAGAAAGAGTAACTTGGATGAAACCCCAATTTACAGTGAAGGAGGATCTACGCAAGGTCTTCAATTGGTCATTAGTGGAGAAATTTTTAGTAGGTGATTGCAGGACAGATTGGAAGGTCATTATTACTTATCAGCGAGGCAGATTTGCTTTTGGGTGTTAGTTTTATGAATTGCAATCATTCCTAGGTTGGTCGTACATCACCAAGAAGGGCTGACATCACATATAGAGGAGACTTTCTTTGTTTCCAATTGGATATTAGCTGAATTGGTTGATCTGATACAGATCGTAGGGTTGAAGAGCATATTCATCAATTTCTTAGGTTTCTACAGCCAAACATACATCCTAGGCATACCCTCATGTCACCTCCAGCTGGTAATTTAGTTGCAGCAGTAGTATACTCAGAAAAATCAGAGATTGAGACGTCTTACAGAAGACTTGTGACAAGAAGGAGCTCCAGTTCAGAGATTATCAGCTATACATATCAGTTTTGGTGTTGTTTATTCTTGCCAGGCCATACAAACAAGTATGGGTATGTAAAGTATGGGTATGTAGAACTTGCTTTTGAGGGATAAAATCAGAAATTAGAAAACTAAGATCATAATTTGTTCTTATTTGTGTTTCAGTTTGTTTCAATATTAGTTTTAGTTTTTGGTGTGTTGCATTCTATATATATTCAAAAAGCACAAAAAATCAGAAAAACGAGAAAACACAAAAAAAAAAATCATAAATTGCAAAAACTACAAAAATTCAGAACGAGAAAACATAAAAAAAAAAATCATAAATTACTACAAAAATTCAGACTCCTTCCTAGAAACGCTGGTCAAAGACAAAAAGTTAGACAACATTCAGCTATTTGCCTTAGAATCCCTACCGGGGATCTTTCATCTTGTGTGCAGCTGGCTGTCATTTTGGAAGATTAAAGTGATTTCACTGGCATATTAAGTTGTAACACTTGTGCAAACAACAATGCATCATGCGAACATCTGCAAATTGCATAGGCATCCTAGTCAATGAGTTCTGACGTCCCACTCTAGGTTCTCCATCTTCTGCTATTTAAATTGCAAATTCAGTTTTTCAATTCTACTCTTCAGTTTCTCATACATAAGCATTTTGTTTCCCAGCTCAATCAATGTAATAGTACAAGTCAAAGAAAATGCTTTTTCGTTATTACAACTCTAATAATCAGCATTCCCTTGTATCATCAAATTAGCACGCCTTGAGTCATTTAGAATCTTCTACTTGGACTTCCTTTTATAGAAAATATAGATGAATTGTCAATGGCATTGTGTATAAAGAAGATCTAACGAATTGGATGCATCACAAGTCAACACAATAATTCAAAGGGTAAATATTTACTACCAGTTTATTTAGGCAATTATGGTCTACCTTTCCCAACCTCTTCCCCAAGATGGTCAACCCATGTAGAAAACTTTGCAATGTTTGCATGGCATTATTATTTGTTTAGATTATCTACATAAGTATTGGTATCATGGCTTTGTATTACCCTCTTGAACGGCTCAATTGAGCCCACACCTGTTGCACTTTGATGGATAACATCAAATCTCTCGTGAGGGCAGTTCTTGGGGAATATTGCTGCCTCTTTCAATATTTTGGGATATTTTCTTACCCCACCTTAATATGAAATGCTTGACTTTGTTTCTATAAGAGAGATAGATTTAAGAAGTTATTCATTACAGTTCTCCTAAACCTGGCAATTTTATCATGGAGATAGTAGGGATGCTAAACAACTTGTGGCTGACAGAGTCATTGTTAAGAGTTCAGACTAGTAGACAACAAAGACAAGTATTTGAATGTGAAGACAGTTCCCAAACCAGCTTGTCTTACTAGATCCAAGGTTCAAAATAGAGCAACTACTACTTTTTCCAATATTCCTCACCCAATTTGAACACTTTTCATCTTACGCAAGAGTTTGTTAAAGCTCAGGATGTAGGAATCCTTGACAAGGAGCACAACAATGCCTCCAAGGATCAATTCCGCAAACTCCTTTTTATTGAATTCAAGCTTCAGATGATGCTCTGACTCATTGGTGACAATGCAATTGTTGAAAAAAAAAATTCCCCTATTGATGGCAATCGACTGCAAGATACATCACCTCTTCTCTACGTTGTGTTGTTTTCTCTTATATGAGAGAGACTTCTTTCTATGTTATAAATTTGAACATGTGCATATTTACAATGCCTTCCAATACTTTAGGGTTCACTCTCTACTACTTTGTTTTTCTTATCATAAACCCTTTCATCACTTTAGGGTTCACTCTTTACTATGTTTTTCTTATCATAAACCCTTTCATCACTTCTTAGTGAAAGATGTTTTCAAAACTTGTTTCACTATTATTACTATCGATGGGACTTTTGATTCCCATTGACTTATTTTGGTCATATGTAGAAAATAATATAAACAACTAGCCTTTCTTTCCGCTTCAATAGTAATTAGACACATTGGTTCAATATATCAACTTCATTGCTTTAATAGTTTTCACCAAATTGAATCAAAATAGTCTCTTTGCATGTGATAAAACCACATTGCATATGGACAACAAACATTTCCAATAATGGGAGAGAAGCCCACTATGGAGCTAGAGGTCAAAAGTGACCCACCTCTCTACTACTAGTTCATTAACCCTTAGAATTGGTGCTTCATCCTTTCATTTTCTATAAGCTAATTGATTGGTTAATGATGTTGTACATTTATATCAGTCAATTGTCCTATCTAACAACAAAGTCACAATGTACAAATCGTTCTTGTACTTTGCAGTATAATGTAAGACATTCTCGGCCTATGAGCTAAAGGCAATGATAGTTCAAGCTGCCATTGGCAAATCAAGGAGGATCCCCTTAAGGGATTTATGCCTGCCATATAAAATCTGATTTTTAAACAAGTTCCTAATGAGATGAGGATGAAAACATATATGCTTATCCTAATACATTCTAACAATTCTTATTGGTAAAGTCTATGATACAAGG
>MU228310.1:793029-811019 GCA_018584345.1 Thuja plicata
TAATTATAAAAGCAATGCTTTGAGAAAGGGAATTCATTCATGAATATTATTTGCTTTGAGAATTATGGTGTTGAGGGTTTTGAGATTCCTCTTTCTTGGTAGACGCCAAGTTCTGAAAATGTCATGCGATTGAGGCGTAAATCTCAATTGGCATCTGCACTTTGAATCACTTCTAGTGGTGAATTGTGTATGTGAATAGCAGCTAACTAAATCATACTGAAACAGCATTCCAGTGGCTTGCGGATATCTATTGTATGCTGCAATTTCTTCCAGCAACGTTAATGTTTGCTAGGTCAGCGTCTAGTTTAATTATGGGCATCGTTTGGTTGTCTACAAAGCAGCATTTGTCATTTGTGGGCTGCAATCTGAGGCTTGAAGGCAGCGTCTTCAAATTTGGATGGCTGGCATCGTTTCCAAAGCGTGTGGATTATTAATCTGGAGTATACGTTTGGGAATTGTGACTATAATTTTTCAGCAGCAAACATGGCACTATTGCTAAGATGAAGCTATAGAAAGGGCTTGCACATTTATTTTGTTTGTTGGCCTTTGTACCCTTTTCTGAGATTCTGAATTTCTCGCCCTTGCAGAAGTATAAGGGGTTAAGTTCTGGAAATTATTCTGAGGTTGTGTTGCAAATTGTGTTGAGCGTGTGAGCTTCAACATTGTCCAAAACTGATATACAGGACTGGGCATCATTTCTCATAGCTGAAGTGATTTATTTGTGATCAGCGTTTGGGAAACCAAGCAGATAAATCAGGCCTGCGTTTGTATTTGAGAGCCACATTCACTGTGGTGGCTTGGTCAATTAATTTCTGGGAGCTGCGGACTGTTGGAATATAAATCAATTTGACAAAGGCTGCGTGGATTTGAAGAGATCACCAACGTGCCTGTAATCAGGCTCCTCATAATTATATCTCTGTTTGTAATTCCAATTGCCATAGCAATCAGATTTGAATTCAATAAAGGTGGACGTTAGTTAATGAAAGTTAAAGTTCAGCATTGAAGTTTTTCCATAAATGGTTGCAATACGAACTATGATTGTATTCAAACTATGTTAGAATTCCATATATGTGTTTTATGCAACTACAAAGAGATTTCTCATTATTTTGAATTAGCTTGCAAAGTGTTTGTCAAAATGTCAAATTTCCTAAATTTGTCAAGAAATTGGAGTTGTTGAGGTTATAGCCAGTTTGGGGTTTTTACAGTGGTATCAGAGCCGCCTTCTTGCCAGCCAGCCTGTGGGAATTTGTAAAAAAAATTGAGTGAGTGATCAACACTCTATTGAAATTGAATGGATAGGTACAAGGGAACTTATAGCAGTAGACAGGTGAAACCGTATAACAGTAGACAAAAGAAACCATGAGATAGTTTGTCTGAATTTAAAAGGCAAACTGATGCCTTGGGTAGACAGTTGGATCATAGTCGAGATATTCAGAACAGGCTTAGTGAACAGTTGTCAGATCTGGCTACCATTGACAAGGCAGCTAGATACATGGTTTCACTCTTGGGTAGATCTTCTTCTCGCAGGACATAGGATACAAGATAGATTGACATGGTGAGGGAGGTCAAGAGAGACCTGCGGGATGATTTCACAACTGCACGTGGGCCTAGCACATCAGATCCAGATATCAGTGCCCCTCCAGTTGAGTTACCCCACACTTTTATCGTAGGGTCATTACCTATCTCAGTGGACAAGCACATGACAGTTACACCGATCAGCAGATGCATGGAGACTCAACACTCAGTTGATGGTCCGGTGATACAGCGGGAGTTGACGCCTACAGTTGATGTTCGTACTATTCCGGATTGTATTATAAAGACAGCCAGTGGCTCCAATTCAGTTTGCAGGGAGGATAGTCCTATGGTCGATGTTGAGGGAGTTGCTGATAGTGGGAGTGTTGTAGTGTTGGAGGATATGACAGTGGACTCTGGATCATCAGAGGAGGAGGATACCACTTTTGAGGACTGCCTTGAGGAGATGGAGTCAGATAGTACAGATCTGGATAGCGGCAGTCCCGAGATGGGGTTAGTGCAGGAGATGCCAATATTCTCTTGTGTTGAGGATTTGAGCATGGAGTCCGCATGTGGTGATACCAGTGTTGAGTTTGAGATAGTCGACACGGACTCATGCCAGCATGACTCAGATTCATTTGTTAATAGGGAGTCAGATGAAGTTCAGTTGGGGTCACCAGAGGAGGTAGAGCCCTTGTTAGCATCTTGGTTTGCTACCGGTACTTCCTATGTGACCCATGAGGATGATTCAATCAGTGGTGAGTCATGTTTGTATCATACCCTAGGAGAGGACTCTGAGTTGCTGGAGAGTGCAGATCGGTCCCAGGATCTGGATTATTCAGAGGTTACAAAGGACGAAGCAGCTGAGAGTGTTGAGGAGGAAGATTCTGTAGCAGCTTCCTTGGGCACAAAGGAGTTTGATGTAGATGTGTCAGCTGCTAGTACTCCATTTGAGGATGTGAGTTCAGTTGTTAGTTCACAGAGCTCAGATGACAGCACATTGGGGGATAGTGTTTCTGAGAGGAGTATGTTGGGGATATTACAGATTGAGAAGATAATATCAAAGACTGTTGTGCATTGTTGCTGGGCATAGTAATTGGCATGATTGTTGTTGCTGCAAATCATTATCAAATTTTCTGTATCTTATGATTGTAATCAGAAAATACAAGGTCAGAGAAACTTTGTTTAAGTTCAATTCTGAATCTGCACATTGTAATCTCTGCCATAAAAACTCAGTCATGTCATGTTCCAGAATTTGTTAATGAATTTGTAACTTGCAATGTTCATCTCAGTTCTGCAGTTGATTTTGGCATTTGAAAATAAATGTCAAAGTGCAGTTATCTTTCTTGTAATTATTCTTGTGGTTACCTTCAAAGTTCTATGCAATATCAAATCTGAAAATCAGAAATTAGGGTGAAAATCAGAATTTTAGAAAGTATCCAAATTGGGGATATTTCAAATACTTCCTTTTATTGGAATTTCTAAGGTGTGTGCTAAACTCATTTTAGCCCTACTTTGATAAGGACCATACAATTTTGGTTGAAGCTTGCTTCCCTTCATTTTTTAGAATTTACTTGTATGGGTCTGTACAAACTAATACCATGTCACCCATGATGTGTTTGCTCTATTTTGTTCATATATCGCCATTATCTTTGAGGATATTGAAATACGCTTGCATTTCTATGAGGAAGTTACCCATTGGTGTTTTTGACTCTCCCAAAACACATTCTTTTATGTAGAGGGTGTGTTGTACCCATGGAATGCCTTCAAAGTAAACAAACTAGTTGAGAAACAGTATAGAGTATTATATGAGTATTCAATTAAATGAAGTCATTTTACCAAGTTGATTCAATCATTCATTAAATCATTTTGAGATTCAATTACTTCTTCAATTTAAACATCAATTGGATTTGATATGCAATGTTCTTGTTGAATGGTTCTTTTCAAAAAGAGGCTACTAAATTATTTTTTGCCACCATTATATGCAATTTGATTTAAGCAACCCACAAAGTTGATGAGTACCTTACATGAAGATGTTTGCTAGATGCATCATTGTGTGTTGTGATTGGTACAAAATAGGAATATTTTTAAAACAAACAGCAATGACAAATATCAGATTTTTTTCCTTTGAAAATCCTAAAACAAAGTCAGGAACATTCCTCCCCATTCATTTGGGAGGCCTAATGGTTTTAAGAGGCCTGACAGGTAGTAATTTAAAGTTTGTTTGCATCACACATTTGCATTTACCTACAAACTTGTGATTTTATTTTTCATTTTTGGCAAATATTATTGTTTAGTATTATTTTCATATGAATTTTGATGCCATCTAGTTATCCAACAAGTACTACATATCCTCTTCCCATAGCTTTTATTATGAAGATTGCAGTTTTGTTGTGAAATATTTTATCATCAAATTATTCACGTAAATAAATTATTTCATATTTTAATCATCTTTTATACATGTTAGTATCCTATTCTTATTGTAGTTTGTTGGTCATTGGTTAAAGTTTTATATTATCACAACTGTGTTTGGAGTGGATATTTCAACTTTTGCAAAAGGGCGTCATCTACAATGTTTTCATTTCCTCCCTAACATGTTAGATAGCTGAAGTAAGGACAAGGGTAGGCTTGAGTAAACACCAATTGAGACACCAATTAAGCATGAGACTCTGTTTTTCCATTTAACTTTTGTTCAGTAAGACGTACGAACCTACCCAGATTTCAACATGCATAATCTTATCTGAGACCCACTCATGTCCAGTCAGTTTATGTATCAAATTCAACAATTGAATATTTTCAAAACATTTATTTTCTCCCACTGTTGATTCTCACTGCAACAGGTATTTCAGACTCTCATCTTTTATATGGGAAAGCTTGATATAGTATCTTAGGGAACTGAAGAAACAACAATCTAACATGAAAGACACAATGTAAAGGTCTCTCTAATCAAACCAAAAAAATGCTTATGTCTGAGCATACCCACTAAGAGGGAATGACTAAATCTTAAAATATGTAATAAACAAGAGTCAATTAGCAATCTGGATGAAACTGTGCATAAATCTTGATGCTAAACTTTATACAAGATTTTATATCAAAACGTATACACAGTTATATGCAGAAGCTCTATTCAATTCATTTCAATAGACTGTGGAAGAATGATATCATCGCTGTGATAAGAAAAGCCAAATATTGCTTAAGGAGCCTTGACTCCCCTATAAACTGATCAGGGGAGAGTGACACGAGAATTTCTTTTGATTGAAGAGTGAGCCTTAACTCTTCTTCTACCCCGCAAAGAATTTTTTTTATTTACAGCGTTTAATTCCCAGGTCTAGATACTCCTCTACACTTCCTAGTCGTTGTAAAAAGTGTTTTGTCTTAAATCTGAGTAAATTAGCAAATTTAAAATTTGAGATAACTTGAGAAAAAGTTATCAAACAAAAAGTACTATTATGAATTATTTTGATTCTGCAAAAATTACCTCGCGGTATTCAGAAACCCTGATCTGAACAGACGAAGAAGCATTAAAAAGAATCAGAATGAGAAGAGGATATAAGTAGTAACTAACCATTTTTTAAGAAGCAGCGATCGTGATGAAGATGGAGACATGGCCTTTGAACTCAATTAGTATGCTTTGAAGTGAAAAGTAGGGAATGCTACGGCATTCCGTCTACTTTTGTACTTTAGATTTCACGCATGCAGGAACTGTGAAACTCGACAGTGAATTAAAGAAGTTGCAGGGATTGTTCAAATTCAAATTAAAGCGAAGAGCAATGAGCACGATGGTCATTGGAGGTGATAGCGATGATCGTACAGCATTAGGTAATGCGCGCAGATTTCTGGCAATCTGCGCGCGCAGGCTGCTGCCACAAATGGGCTTTTCAAGCGCAGATTTCGTTGCCATCATTTGGATTCCGAATGAGAATTATCTAAAGTTGGCGCAAATTTACTGTCAGAAATACTGTACGGGACGGTGTACACGCACTCCGAGCTCTGTGGAATGCACTCCAAGCTTTCTGGATTGAATCTGCACTTAACATTAGAGGATATTCGAGCCCCTTTCTTTAGAGAAGCTCTCTCCACTTCCCACGCCTGTACCCATCAACATTGACCAGCTATCAAATCTCTGTCTCTTTCTCAGTTAATGCGTATGCTTGATTTTATTTATCTTTTGTTTCGTGAAGCGGGACCAGGTCTGGAAGTGCAATTTAATGAGGCAAGCCCTGTCACTTCTAATTTGTTCTTTCTATACAGGTACATAATTGTCAGATATGATAATTTTAAAAGAATTATATAAATTATTATTATCTATGAATTGGTTTCTTGGTGAAGTTAGATGGTTAAGAAAGAAGTGAACTTTTAATATCATATGGGAATAGGTTGGGATCATGTCAAATTAGGGGAGAGGAGTCGGCACCTCCTCAAGGTCTCATACATGCTATAGGGTTGGGCTAGTAATGGCCCACATGTAGATAGTTGATCACCTAGTACATGTTGATAGTAAATCCAAAAAATAATAATTTAATGTATAGTCATAAAGTAGACATTTTTTGCAAACCTTTTGGTAAATATTTGAGATATTATATATATATAAACATTCTTAAATGTGCATAAAACATAATTGTAAGACAAGTGGGTGTGAAATCATTCAACACTTGTTCGATTGCTTACACTATCTACGGTGCCCATTAGTTGGTCCTATCATCAAAAAATGCGTAGCCATGCATTCATTTAAAAAATATATCAAAATATCTTCATGTCTTACGCCAGCCATGTAATAATTACAAGCATAAGAACTAAACTGTCATGTTAAAGTTAACCTACTCACATTTGTCCCATCAAACACATTGGACACACAAAAGCCTACTAACACAGTTTTCGACTAAACCACGACTGCATTAACGTGTACTGGCACCCTCTATCCCTTTTGTCCACTCGAATTGCACAACTAATAGTCACCTCTATTAGGTCTTTTTCTTGCAGGCTCCTAATACAATATGAATGCTTGACTAATATCATATGGGATCATGTCTTGACTCTTATTATTGAGGAGATTTCAGATTAGGGGAGAGGAGTTGGAACGTGCTCGGGGTTCCATACATGCTATAGGGTTGGGTCAGTAATGGCTCACATGTAGATAGTTGAGCACCCCGTGTCGATAGTAAACCCAAACAATAATAATTTAATGTACAATCATAAATTAGATATTTTTTGCAAACCTTTTGGTAAATATTTGAGATATTATATATAAAAACATTCTTAAATGTGCATAAAACATAACTCTAAGACAAGTGGGTGTGAAATCATTCAACACTTGTTCGATCGCTCATATAATCTACGGTGCCCATTAGTTGGTCCTATCAGCAAAAAATGCATAGCCATGTGAGTTCATTTAAAAAACATAACAAAATATCTTCATGTCTTATGTCGGCCTTGTAATAATTATAAACACTAGAATTAAATTGTCATGTTAAAGTTAACCTAGTCACATTTGTCCCATCAAACACATTGGACACACAAAATTCTACTAACACAGTTTTCGACTAAACCATGACTGCATTAGCACATATTGACACCCTTTGTCCCATTTGTCCACTCGAATTGCACAACTACTAGTCACCTCATTGCACATCTATTGGTCAAATCACCTTCATGTCCACTTGTACCCACCGAAAATAATTTGTAAGGCCCCCATATCTCTTGAAATAAAGATTGAAATCAAAGGGAAGCATCATTGAATTATTCAACTTTGAAATTAATGGCAAAAACAATATATAAAAGAAAATTGAATGGATTAAAAATTTAAATTAGAAATAGGATAAAGAATTATGAGGCCATGTGTAACAAGCATCCAAGTCATCATAGGTTTTTCAAGTTCAAATAGACATGAAATTGTCTCATTATGCAATTATTTTGGATTCACCAACAAAAGAAGGAGCTACAACGGTCTGAGAAGAGAAAGTAGAAGATGCAGCTACCTAAGAAGACACCACAAAAGACACTCTGTTCCAGGTTTTACTCTTATTATATTCTAGTTATTCAGATTATGTAGTTCCTTGTGCATGTTTATAGTGTTCTCAGTTGCTATGAAATAATATGTGTACATTGTGTTTGTGGATTCGATTTGCAAATGTTTTTTGTAGTATACCATGCTTTTGTATGTCTTATGTTTTGTGTGTGTGTGTGATGCAGTCCAAGGTCTGAGCATCTAATAAAGGATTGTCCAAACTTGCAGCCAACAACAAGAACAACACAGCGGAAACAACACAACACAAGATATATCAAGATCAACTTTATATTATCTCATAATTCTAATTATATGCAACATGCCAAGCTATAAGGCCTTCCCAATTAGGGCCAATTACATCAACAGATTCAACAAGATCTCACAAGATCCAACATTATCCATCTACCCCATAGCTAAGTGGAAGAAACCAGATCTGAACTTGTGCTTGCAAGCCACCAAACAATCTACAATCTCTGTCTACCCACTTACAACTATCTGCAACAACTTACAATCTTTTAGCTCATTGGCCTACTTTGCTATCCTTTATCTATCTCCCATCATCTTCTTTGTCTATCATATCTTCTAGTCAACATCAACCTAGACTCCCTTTTATACATACTTGCCACAAGTCAGCTTGTAAACAATAATTAAATGACCCAGTTGGCCATACACTCTACAATGAACATATATTAAATGCATCAGTCAGATGCAATTAATAACAAAATACATAGGAGAACACATCAACCCATATTTAGGTCCACACAGATCCCAATGAGAGATCCCACATTAATTAAGCCACGGAAATGAAATGTAGTAGTCGGTCACCATATCCAACTCCAAAATAAATAACTCGGACCAAGGATGACCGAGCAACAGAGTGCCTCGGGCAAAGAACACCCTAAGCAATAGAACACGAATCGGGCCAAGCATACCCGAGCAACAGAAGACAAACCCGAGCAACAGAAACCCGAGCAATAGAGACCAACTCGAGCCAAGCATAGCCAAGTGACAGAAGCAACTCGGAACAAGCATACCCGAGCAACAGGGTAACATAGTACTTCACCGAGCAGCCTCCAAATAAGCTAAAGAACAAAGGCAAACATATTTTTGGTTGAGCAGGATTGCCAACTACCCCAAGATGCTCCTGCATCAGACACCCCAGGTGCGAAAATATGTTCTCAGAAGCTGGGTGAACATCTGAACTGGGATTCAGCACATAGATCCCAAACTGGTTCTTGATATACATGTCTTCCAAGTCCTCAACCCATACACTCTTCCCTTGGTTCTTCTTTTGCTTCCTTTTACCACTATTACTTGTTGATTTATCTTCATATCTCTGCATACTCATGCCTGCACCATCCACTGCAACCATTTCAGATATGCTACCGATGCTCAAGTTCCTCTTACCGAGCTCTGCATCCTTCAAAGGAATCAAAATAGACTTCTGCCTATCCTTCAATATAGTAAAGGAATTTCTTTTACAGTAATGAATAGCCTCTCTATCATACTGCCAAGGTCTACCGAGTAAAATATGACAAGAACTTGTCTCCACAATGTCACATAATACTTCATCTCTATAGGTACCAATGTAAAAACTCACCATGCACTGCTCCTTCACCTCTACTGCATGATCAGCTTGTAACCAACTTATCCTATAAGGACAAGGATGCCTTAACCTTTTCAAACCAAGTTTCTGAACCATCTCTTCAACAACTAGGTTGTCAGTACTTCCTCCATCAACAATCACCTTACAACATTTACCACCAAATTTATACATAGTCCTGAACAAATTCTTCCTCTGACAAGAATCAACTTGCTTCGAGGATAGCAAAGTTCTCCTAAGAAAAAGATTCATACCCTCCACCTTAGGTTCATTCTCAGTAACTTCATTCACCACAGCATTTCGGTGACTACCCACCTTCTTATCTGCATGGGGACATTCAAATGACCGATGTCCTTCTTCGCCACAGTTGTAACAATTACCTCTGAATACACCTCTACCTGTCTTTCTCCTCGGTTCAACAGGTTTTGGTTCATCTTCAACTTTTGGTTTATCTTTTACCGACTGCTCTTGCTTCTCTTTCCCTCGAGAATTACCATAATGTCTTCTTTTCAACTTATTGTTTGCCTTCAGTGCATATTGATAAGCATCTTCTACTGAGTCAATCTTCAATATACCAATCTCATCCTGGATATTGAATCTCATACCATTAACATACCTCGCCACCTTTTCTTTAGAAAGTTCTCTATGCCTAGACCGAATAGTCAACTTGTAGAACTCCTCGGTATAATCTTCCATAGTCATCTCCTTCTGTTTCAGATTCTACAATTACTTAAGGTTAAAAGAACAATAATCTGTCACCTTTTAAGCTAACTTGATAGACTCGGCCCAGTCAGACTTGGCCCAGTTAGACTTGGTCGAGTCCATGTGGGTTTCACGCGGCACCGAATGGCACCTACGTGGCCTAGTAGGCTCCTACGTGAGACAATGCGAGGGCCAGTAGGACTAGGCCAAGTCTGACTGGGCTGAGTCTACTGAGGTGGCATGCCATGTTGGCAGTGAAACCTCCAAAAACACATCAAATCAAGCAATTTGCACTTCTGTTATTTTTTTCTCTGCTCAAACTAGACAATGTCAAAAAACTAAAAGTACCCTTTTCTAGATCTTGGAACTACGATTCTAGACATATAAATTTTATATTGTTTCAACTATAAAACATTGAACAAATTCGTTAAAAACCACATGTAGGTTATTAAAGCTTTCAGAAGTCGTTGATTTGGATAATATAAAAATGCTAAATCAATTCAGAATTTTTAAAAAAATCATAGATAACACTAGAGAAGAGAGTCCTCTTCAATAATATGTAATTTATTTGGTTTTTGGTATAGTTTTGATATGGGAAAATTGGTGGGAGACAAAAATTGTTGATTTCAAGTAAGTTTGACTTTGAATACTTAAAACGGGAAAACTATACATCGAAAACACTTCTTTCTTTTTTCTGCACTAGCTATATATGTCATCTAAAACATATTCTAAAATTGGAGGAAAAAACAATGTTTTACTTATAATGATTTGGCGGGTATTTACAGTATTTTTTCAGGAAATAAAAAATAGACGTAAAAAATTCAAAAAAACATATTTATTTTGGTTCAATTTTTAAAAAAAAATTATAGGCATATAATTCATCCTATTTCATATATTTCATCAGTTTACATCATCTTCAAATTCTCAAAAGAAATGTGACTTTTATGCCTTTGAAGTTTTACAGTTTTGGTGTTGTTAACCTTTTCCTTTGTAAAAGGGTGATAGATTATTGTGCTTTTACCCTTAAATAACTCAAGTTCATAGTCAGCAGGAATGAACTTAGCCTTTAGCTTTACCACCATCAACCTCCACCGATTGATCTCCATCTCACCTTCCTCTTCTCGATCCCTCTGCATCTCTTTCTATCATAAAACAACATGTCCCTTCAACTTAGTCTGTGCCAACCTCACTCTAAGCGGATCTTCAATGTCTTCCAGCTCAAAGTAGTCTTCTAACTCACTGATCCAATTAATCGGGTCCTCAGGCTTCAATAGACCTGAGAAATTAGAAACCTCCATTATGTAGTTTGTACTCAACATAGCTCCAAATCTTTGCAATCGATCATATTTGTCTCCTCCAAATCTCTCTATCTGGTCGGCTCTGTCATCTCCACTAGATCCATCAACTTCAAAATCTTTAGCAACTTCTTCATAACCATCATCAGTTCTAGGACCTCTATGAAATCCAATATTTTTGATACTTTCTATGATTTTATTCTTCATCGTCGCCATCTTAGATCTGAATCTTTCTGTTATCCTCGCTTCCACCTCCTCAGAAAGATCTGCAATCACCCTAGGGTCCAATCTTCTCGAAGGCATCTCTCCAGATCTTCAGAAACCCGAAGCTCCACAAGAAACAAACCTACAACTCTGATACCGCTTGATGCAGTCCAAGGTCGAAGGATCCAATAAAAGACTGTCCAAACTTGCAGCCAACAGCAAGAACAACACAACAGAAACAACACAACACAAGATATATCAAGATCAACTTTATATTATCTCATAATTCCAATTACATGCAACATGTCGGGCTGCAAGGCCTTCCCGGTTAGGGCCAATTACATCAACAGATTCAAAAAGATCTTGCAGGATCCAACATTATCCATCTACCCTATAGCTAAGTGGAAGAAATCATATCTGAACTTGTGCTCGCAAGCCACCAAGCAATCTGCAATCTCTGTCTACCCACTTACAACTATCTGTAATTGTTAGAGTAATTATATTTTACACTTATTAATTAGATCACATCGGTTTAATTAATTAAGATGTTTATTACTCTGTTTACTTAAGCTATCTCTTAGGTGCATTATAATTAATATTTATATTAATTATTAATGCGCAACCTAGCTTTTCCTTGCTTTAGGGTCTCGTTCACCTTTTAAGGTCAAACTTGTAATTGTTGTTTCATGATCTTGGAATATATTTTTGCTCTCACTTTTTGAGTATTTCTGAAGCTCTACCTTTTGTCTCCTTCAACTTCTCTCCTGTAACAGGTCATTTGCATGCAGGTGTTCTTGGTGAACTGTGGATTTGTCTTTCTAAAATCCTACATGGTATCAGAGCCACAATGTTGTTGCTTGGTCTGGTGTTTTTGAAGTAGTGATGTAAGGGAGAAAACCACAGCTTTTCTAGGGTTTTTTTCTTCAATGTGAAAGAGTCACTTTTTCTAGAGAACTTTGAGCGAAAACGAACCTGACCATTGCGCTCATAAGGCCCAGGAGATCACTTTTTCATATAAAGTTGATCAGTTTTTGCTACAGTGGCCTCTGAAAAAAATCTCTCTCCCAGTCGTACGACACAATTTTTGAGAAAAAAATTAATTAAAAAACATAGTTTTACATGTTTTTTAGGGCTGGTAGGACGCACCGCTAGTGCACTACCGGCGCGCCTCTCCGGCCCGACGTGCCACTGACTGACATCCTGGGAGCCGACGCAGCCGCAACATCGCCCGACAGCCACCACAACACCACCGCCGCCTGGCCCCTGCACCACCACCGTCGTGTAGCGCCACCCGAGCACCGCTCCACAGCCTGACAACAGCCAGCAATCAGTGACGTCAGCACTCTGACTGTTGACGTCTTTTTCCAACCGATTTTTGAAAATTTTTGGCAACTTTTCATATTTTCTAGTGACCAGATTGTTTCCAGTGAGACAACCTAGTGATGTGCATACGGCCATCAATTTTTTTCCCGTGGACAAGCGACGGTCATTTGAACGTCATTTTTTTCCCGGGACTGGTTTTTTCCAAAGAGCTTGCTCTTTAGAGGTGTTGTTGGTTTTTTGGCCGTAACTTGTGCATACGATATCATTTTTCAGAAAACAAGATATCACCAGAAATCTCTTTCTGAGATGGAGACCTTCATGCTAGTTTTATTTGCAAATTCAGGCATCTAAGTTCCTAATTTTGGCATCAAAGTAGAGGCTTCATTTTCCTCTCTCTCTATATCTGGCGTCTAGGTTTTCTCCTTATTTTTTGTGCTTTCTAAAATTATTTATTTGGTGTACAAGGGATAGAATTATACATTGTGGGGGGGGGTTCATTTTACTTTCTACAATTTACTTCAGAAAGACCCTTCTTCTTCCATCTTCTTCTCTCAATGTCGGACCCTTCAATGGCCCGACTGACACCACATAACTACCACACCTAGAAAGCACACATGACCAGGCTGCTTATGTCACGTGGCTTATGGTCATGTCTCTAGATGAGAACCAACCTATTCTGCAGTGCCCTTTTGAGGTTCTTCTGCATAGAAACAAAATGGATGAAGCCATGGGCTTAATTGCACTGAACATCTCCGATAGTCTCTTGTTTCACTTGGATGGTTTGAACACTCCTCGGGCCATTTGGGGCAATTTTTTAGATTTGTTTGGCATAGTGAATGAGTTCTGGGCACTACAACTTGATGCAGAGTTAACCACTTTGACTCCTACTGGCTTTCCCACTATTGAGGACTTCTTGATGAAGTTCAAATCTTTGTGTTCAGTTTTGCAGGGATGTGGAAAAAATAAGACAGATGATGAGTATATCTTCCTGATACTCACAAAGTTGCGAGGATAGTATCAAATCTTTTCTTCCACTTCCTACTCCACCATGGATGCTTTGGGTTCCAGGCACATAATGCCTTCCTTTTAGACCTTCTATGATCGGTTGACATGGGAACAGAAAAAGATCCAACAGATGGATGCTTCTGTCTCTTCAAGCCAAGAATTGGTTGCTCAGTCTTCACAGGGGAAACCAAAAAAGAAAGCCAAACCGAAGAAAAATTCAGTAGGCAGTGAGTATTCCTCCAAACCTGAGCAGAAAACTGATTCAAAACCTCCAGCTCACCCTTTAAAGGGTAAATCTTCTTTGAAGTCTACTAAGTCTTCCTCCAAGACTAAGAAGAAATCAGTTGAAACTTGTAGTTTTTGTGGTAAGGATGGACATCCCATTTCTAGGTGTTGGAAATGTTTGGAGGCTTTAGAGGAAGCCATGCAGGAGCATCACATTTCTTCTCCTCAGTCCATATCCTCCCCTGCAGGGAAAGGTCATGCTCTTACTACACGAGCAATGACTTCTGGGCCCACCTGGATTTTGGATTCTGGTGCCTCTCACCACATGACTGACACTTAGCAGTTGGTCACCTCACTTGCTCCTTGTGCTACTTCACATATTGTTGTTGGGAACTCATCACATCTTTCAGTTTTGGGTTCTAGTTTTGTTGCATTAGCTAGGGGTTCTCTTTAGGATGTTCTTGTGGTCCCTGACATCTCGACGAACCTATTGTCCATCTATCATATTTTCCACTCTGGCTCTGGTAAGACGGTTGAATTCTCACCATATGATGTTGTTATTTGGGACCTACATGATTCTAATTTGATTGTGGCCACTGGGAGTGTTGACTCTGCATCCCGCCTATACAAATTTGATGGATTTGAGCCTTCTGATGGTACAAGTTCCTGTCTTATAGCACATGTAGATTCAGTGAGCAGAATTTGGCATGAGCGTTTGGGCCATGTCAATTATAGATATATTCATCAGATGAGCACACAAGCACTTGTTCTTGGGATTTCTCAGATTTCTTGTACTAATGGTGTTTTTCAGGGTTGTGTTCTTGGCAAACAACATAGGGATCGTTTTCCCCAGGGATGAGCTACTCGTGCTTTGGCACCAATGGAGTTGATTTATAGTGACCTCATGTCATTTCCTACTCCTTTTTTCTGGTGTTGGATATGTGCTTACGTTCATTGATGACTTCTCTAGGCGCACATGGGTGTACTTTCTTAAGTACAAGTCTGATGTCTTTGATTCATTTTGAGTCTTTAAGACATTTGTGGAGAAGCAATCTAGTCTTTCTATTTGGCGGATACACAAGATAATGGGGGGAGTATGTGAACTAAGCTTTCAGGGATTTTTGCTCTGAACATGGTCTACAACATCAGTTTTCAGCTCCCTACACCCCTGAACAAAATGGTGTGGATGAGAGAAAGAACAAAACACTTCGGGCGATGGCTAATTGTATGATTCAATCCAAGTCCATGGATTCATCCTTTTGGGCAGAGGCAGTCAATTGTGCTAACTATATTCAGAATTAGATGCCCCATAAGGCAGTTCGACATATGACTCCTGAGGAGGCTTGGTTTCATGTCAAGCCTGATGTATCTTCATTCTAAGTTTTTGGTAGTGAAGCATGGGCATTTGTACCTAATGCTCAGAGGAGAGCAATGGAGTGAAAGAGCCGACACCTCATTTTTGTTGGCTATTAAGAGTATGTTAAGGCATATAGGTTGTTTGATCCTGATTCTAGAGAGGTCATGTTTCGACGGGATGTCCAGTTTGATGAGCGCCTTCTTGCAGTAGATACCCTGCTTCCAGAGTCTACTTCACTTACCACTACTCCCTCATCTCTTCTTGATTCTTTTCAGGATGATGAGGATGATGATCTTGGTGATCCTCATTTACCTCCAACACAGGATCCTCCACAAATGCCTAGATGGGCTTGTGTTGCAGTTGAGGCTGCAGGATCTATAGTGGCAGGTGACCCTTCATCTTCCCGTCGCACCCAGTCTCATATTGTGGGTTCTAGCCTTCCGATTCATGCTATTTGTGGTGATCCTCAGACTTTTTCAGCAGTGACAGGACATTCTAAGTGGGATAGTGCTATGGAGGAGGAGTATTCTTCTTTGATGAAGAATCATACTTGAGATCTTTGTTCTCTTCCTACGGGAAGAAAGTTAGTGTGATGCAAGTGGTTGTATTGTACTAAGTTTGTTGTTGATGGTTCTATTGATAAGTACAAGGCACATCTTGTTGCAAAGGGTTTTTCACAGGTTGAGGGTATTGATTACATTGAGAAATTTGCCCATGTCGCCAAGATGAATTCTATTCGCCTTGTCTTATCCCTCGCAGCTTCTTAGGGATGGCCCATTTTTCAAATGGATGTGAAGAGTGCATTCTTGCACGGTGGTCTTACTGAGGAGATTTACATGGAGCAGCCTCAAGGATTTGTGAAGGATTCCTCCTTGGTTTGTAGACTTTAGCGTTCTTTGTATGGTCTCAAATAGGCCCCTCAGGCTTGGTATGAGAAGATGGACTCTTTTTTGCTTTCCACGGGATTCACACACTGCCATTCTGATCCTACAGTCTACATTTAGCGTCTTGAGGATGAGGTTTTGATCCTTGTGCTATATTTTGATGATCTTCTCATCATAAGTAGCTCATCTTCTATGATTCAGGATGTTCAACGCGCATTGATGGAGCAGTTTGAGATGACTGATCTTGGTTCGTTACACTACTTTCTTGGTATGTAGATTGTTTAGTCCTCTGCTGGGATCTTTTTGGAGAGGGGTTTTTCTCAGTGGGTTTTCTCCTTTGTCTCTGATTTACAAAGATTTCCTTGTATTGGTACCTGATCAGGCCTTGTTTTCGGGACCCATTTTCTGTTTTCTAGTTGTGCTAGGTTAGCTTACCTCCTGAGCTTCGCTTAAGGGGGTGTTAGAGTAATTATATTTTACACTTATTAATTAGATCACATTGGTTTAATTAATTAAGTTGTTTATTACTCTGTTTACTTAAGTTATCTCTTAGGTGCATTATAATTAATATTTATATTAATAATTAGTGCGCAACCTAGATTTTCCTTGCTTTAGGGTTTTGCTCACCTTTTAAGGTCTAACTTGTAATTATTGTTTCATAATCTTAGAATATATTTTTTTCTCTCGCTTCTTGAGTATTTCTGAAGCTCTAATTTTTGTCTCCTTCAGCTTCTCTTCTATAACATGTCATTTGCATTTAGTTATTCTTGGCGAACTGTGGGTTTGTCTTTCTCAAATCCTACAGTAACAGCTTATAATCTTTTAGCTCATTAGCTTACTCTGCTATCCTCTATCTATCTCCCATCATCTTCTATGTCTGTCATATCTTCTCAACATCAACCTCGACTCCCTTTTATACATACTTGTCACAAGTCGGCTTGTAAATAATAATTAAATGACCCATTCGGCCATACACTCTACAATGAACAGATATTAAATGCATCAGTCGATTGTAATTAATAACAAAATATATAGGAGAACACACCAACCCAGATTTAGGTCCACACAGATCCCAACGAGAGATCCCACATTAATTAAGCCACAGAAATTAAATACAGAAGTCGACCACCAGATCCAACTCCAAAATAAACAACTCGGGCCAAGGATGACCGAGCAACAGAGTGACTCGGGCAAAGAACACCCCAAGCAACAGAACACGAATCAGGCCAAGCATACCCAAGCAAAAGAAGACAAACCCGAGTGACAAAAACTCGAGCAATAGAGACCAACTCGGGCCAAGCTTACCCGAGCGACAAAAGAAACTCGAAACAAGAATACCTGAGAAATAGGGTAACAGAGTACTTCACCAAGCAGCCTCCAAATAAGCTAAAGAACAAAGGAAAACATATTTTTGGTTGAGAAGGATTTCCAACTACCCCAAGATGCTCCTGCATCAGTGTGTGTGTGTGCCTAAATCATTTATGGTGATTCAATTTGCAAATGTTTTTTTTAATGTATTATACCATGCTAGCATATGTCTATTGTTCTTAGTTTGTTGTAAAGTGTATATGGAAATGCAATGCGGGAATGTTTTATCCATTGTGTTTTGGATATATAACTTTTTAAGTTGTTCTTCATTTGCATGTC
Organism: Thuja plicata; assembly: GCA_018584345.1. Taxonomy (NCBI): domain Eukaryota; kingdom Viridiplantae; phylum Streptophyta; class Pinopsida; order Cupressales; family Cupressaceae; genus Thuja; species Thuja plicata. The sequence continues at coordinate 810,791 of MU228310.1, forward strand.
AAGATTTCAAATTTTAATGTTGCAGTTTCATATTTGAATATATAATAGTCTGTTGGAATAATGATACATTTGGCATCAGTGAATGCACTTAGTGAAAACACTTATTCGGTTTTGAAGTGCTTACCGAGCTCATCACTCAGTCTACAGCAGTTACCGAGCATTCAGTAAAGATCACAGATCAAACAGTTCAAACTGAGCAGTAAGGCAGTTACCGAGCACATGAGAAGAA
>MU228310.1:818197-833959 GCA_018584345.1 Thuja plicata
CCCCCCCCCCTCTCAGTAAACTCTGTTAGTCCTGAATATTTCCAACATAGTCTTGGCTTGTTAGGTTAACACTCTAAGCTTGTTAAATGCTTGCTTGCAACCTTTCATCTATTCACTTCAATATGTTGAACAACCTTGGCTTGTTAAGTTAAAATTCTTAGCTTGTTAAAGTCTTACTTGGAGTCTTTAATCGCTTCGTTTCATTTGTTTAAATAGTTCTATGTTTTTAGGTTAATAGTCTTAGCTTGTTAAACTCTTTCTTATTGTCTTCCATCCCTTTTCTTTACTTTTTTGTTCATTACCCATGCAACTTACAGCGATAGGTTAACAATCTTAGTTGGTTCCATATCATACTCACCCAAAATATACCATACTATAATTTCTAGGTCTGATATGAGATTTGTTAAACTCTTAATTACTTTGTTACACACCAAATTAGTGTTCCTCCTACCATCACTAACTATAGAAAAACAACATTAAAGCATCACAATAAAAAATAATATTTTGTAAAGGAAAGTAGACTTCGCTATCTTTTGTTCGAGCATCACTATCATCTTTCCAATTATTGTGTCAATCAATATGAAAATGGTTAACAATATGAATTAATTTGTTGATGTAACTGGTAAGAGTTTTGATTCTACTTATTGTCTCTAGATGAGGAAGGTCGATTAGATGACAACCCATGTTGTAAAAAAAAGAGCATCCACAATATTGCTTACTCATAAAAGAGAAGTCACGTTCCCCTAATAGCTTGAATTCTCACCTCAACCTAATGGAAATCTACAGCTTGTACAACCAATACTAGAGGTTACTACACCCTAGAGACTGCCTAAAAGAACGATGCAACAAAAACTGTAGTCATGTGATGTTCCCATTGTTAGGAGCACGGATTATCATTAGAAAACATGGTTCTATTATAGACATGAGTATAGACTAAGCCATTCAAGAGGAAGCATGTTAATCGTAGAAGACATATTAATCGGTGAAGGGATCTGTTCGAAATAGGATAATAGTCGATAGATATATAAGTGTAATCAATATCATTATTCGTGCATACTGGAGCTTGTATTCCGCCAATTACTGGCTGTGCCACCATATTAATATATCGAACTTGGGAAGAATAGTTGACGTGGGTCCAAATGAATTCTTACATGGAATCATTGGCACCTGACATAGAAAGAGGGGGGTTCTCGAGAGCTGCTTATGATTACATTACATCAACAACATCCTTCTTGTGCTCGACTCACAAGGATTACAAGTTCAATCTAGATTTTGGTTGGAGGCACCCGACTGTATTTCTGACTAAGAACTATCGAGCCCATACATCCATAATATTTAAGACATCCATAGACAATGTTATATATTCATCCATTCCTATATCGTAGAAAGAGATCACAACAAAGGAAATAGATTAGTCATCGATGAACTAATCTCTAAATTGATAACGAAGCAATTAGAGGAGTTCACAAAAAGTACCGAGAGCTCTGACTTATTGAACTGGGAGGTTGAATCCTGCAGGAATTAGATGAGAGATTATAAAATATATATACATATATAGGAAATGGAAATCATACTAAAACGGAAGTATATATTCCGTCTTCATACACCATTATACTTTCATAATCTACTCTATAGTATCTAGATAAGGGAGGATTGGTTTATAGCTATATGAGACAGCCTTCATTTAATGATAGACAAATATATATAAGAATTCCTGTTTGAGAACATAATTTCAGGATCTATAAAAAAATTCAACCCTTATCATAATAAACATATTTGGCAATCTCAGACTTCATTTTTCCTTTACAAACCAACGATATTATATATATTCATTTGAGAGAATCAAAATAAGGATGATCAATTCATTGCGATATTAATCAGAAGAAGAAAGACACGCTTAAAATAATTTCACGATATATATTACAAATCCAAACTCTAATTAAGAGTTTTAGAGCAAATTGAGCAGGGTCCTAGTTGGAGACATTACAAGTCGGCAAGTGACATAAATGGGGCACTTGAAGATGTTGAGGAGAACGATGTGTTAGTAAGGTTTGCATCAAAAAATGGAACATCCTAATAACTACACCTTTAAATGGATGGGTGGACTGATAATAGCTTGTAAGAAAGGTTCATTGACTATCTCAATGAAGAAGAAGAAGAAGAAGAACTGATTGTTCAATAAATACTGTGAACAACACAATAACAACTTAATGTTTTATTTCATCACACATCCTGCCCACTTTCTCTCCTTTCTTTCATGCATGTTTTTTAATGTTCTTCCCCTTATATAACGACTACATAGGGACACTAGATTCTATAAAATCATATTTAGTGTTGAATTAGGTTGGGCATATACAATCCAGTCTAAATTGGTAGAGTGCAACATAATTCAACACAAAATGTGTTTGTAGACCTCGTATCCCCATTTCCTAGCAACCAATAGCATGGAGCGATAGAATTGCATTAAATAGAATATATATGCATTGAGACACATAAACAAAGTAATTGAAAATGGAATCAATAGGTGTGCTTTAGTACTAGAATGTTCAGACATTTATTGGTTCGTGGAGGGAGCGATGAATCTAGGTATTAATTTGCATGGCCAAGAAGAACAAGGCACTTCTCCTTCCCATCACCACCACCCACAGTTGTTACAATTGAGCTAGTGTATTACTATGTTGATTTTGCCATTTCAAATTGTGGAAATGATGCAGATTTCACTCAAATATCAAAGGCAATTGGTGTGTGCAGGGAAATATATTTTCTAAGGAAATTATTTTAACACTAAAAATAGCTTATAAACAAAAATCAAAGAAACAATCACGATTAGAGAAGATACGAGCTCAAATCAATGAAATAGCCACCAAAGACCAAGTATGATGCTCTCCTTGATGAATAGATTTCCCTCGTGATAATATATGTGATGCTTGCTCATGATTTCAACAATATAGTGGTACTCAAATGTGCTCAAAGATGGAAAATATCTCTGAGTTGCATAAGAGTGTATGACTTACATGAATTGTGTGTTGAATTGTGAGATGATTGAATGATAGTCATTGAAATGACTAAGTGTTGGATGAATCAGAAAGGGAATGAAAATGTAGGGTTAAGATGTGAGGTAGGAAGATCAAAGGGTGGAGATTTAGTTGGTCCCCAACTCTCATGGGAGGTTGAAAAGTGTCAACACATGAGGGCATGCGATGACAAGGCCATTGGGAAAGAAGGGAATTTAGAGTGTGGAGAATATTTTATTGGAGTTGATGAAAACTCAACCCTGCAGCTCTCAAAAATCACCTGCATGCAAACCTGTCACTGAAAGAGAGAAGCAAAAGCTATGGAGGCCAAAAATAACAGATTCATGAAAGAGGAAACATATTGCAAACAATGGAGAGAAAACCCTAACATCCTCAAATAATTAATAATTACAAAGAGATCAAACCTTATAAAGGTGATCAAAACCCTAAAAGGGAAAAACCTAGGTTGCATGATAATAATTAATAAAGAATTAATTATTATATGCCTAAAGTTTAGCTTAAGTAAACTAGAGATAATAAGTGACTTAATAATTAAATCAAAATTAATTAATTAAGAAGTGAAATAACTTATTACTCTAACACCCCCTTAAGATAAACTTAGGGAGAAGCTAAAACCTAGAAACAACTATGGAAAGTAGGAAATGGGTCCCGACAACATGGTCTGATCAAGTACCCAAGTACAAAAAATCTCTGTAAAGAGGAGAAAAGGAGAAAACCCAGTGGGAAAAAACCCTCTCCAAAAAGAGATGAAGCTTAGTGAAGGACTGAAGAAGCCTCCAAACTAGAGAATGTCCCAGAAAATAGGAACAAAGGATGAACATGAAGAACACCACTGAAGCATGAAGCTATAAACATTGTTGAAGAATAACTATTGAAACCTCCACTGTAATAGAACATGATCAGGTAGATAAGACTTTAATTTGCATGAGTGCCCTCAAATGACACTACTCGAATCAGGATGGAAAACAAAAGAAAACATCGAAACTCAAAGATACAAATGGAAAAAAACACCAATGTCTGAAGAGCTGATCAATCAAAGATGGAAGGTTGCCTCCAAAATAGAAGTGAAAGAGTGTTGATATGATAAATGATCCATCACACCGAAATGCATAGGTACCTAGCTAGTGCATCCGCCTAGTACATATTGACAAATATTAAATACATAGCTCGCTCCATCAAACCAATGAAGCATTAGAACCAACAAGAGACACCCCTCATAATGCTAAGTAGAGAGAGGCATGACATGTACACTGAAACAAATTGCCAAGAATAATTGCATGATGAAGAACCTGGAACATAGAATGTGCAGAAGAAAGTACAAACACATATAAAGGATGGTATTGCAGAAGGATCAGTCTCTTGACACACATAATGAGGCTAATGAGGATCACTCTCTTGACTCACTTGACAAAGGTAGATCAAACCCCCAATGACACTTTATAATGTAGTGCGAGTACAAACAGGCACAAAATGTGCAAGATCCTAAGCATGCAACATATGACACTTTGTCTCAGTGTGTTTGCAAAAAAGAAATGCTACAGAAATAGGTGTCTACAATGCCTAGAAATGACAAAAGGTTGTAGGAACCTAACTAACAACTAAAAAGGAGTTATGTCATGCAAGGAAAATGATCCCAGGACCTTAAACATCTAAGATAATCACTAGATTGCAAAAAAAAAAAAATGAATAAAATGTACTTGGAGAAGATTTTGGAAATGAGACCCATGCCAAAAGAAAGAGCACAAAACCAGCTTTCCAACGATATGTGGAAGTCGAGAAACACAGCCTAGATGAGAAAGATATGGCTCACGGAGTACAAAAAGAAACCATGACTTTGACTAAAAAAAACACATGCAAAATAGTAAAATCATAAACCAAACCTGCAAAATTAGATCGGGCTCGGAACCAACTTTTCGATGATATCTCATTTGCCCAAAAACATCTCTTTTTGCTCAAGATATGAGCAAAAACCCGATAGGACCCCTAGAAGGCAAAAAAGATGAGCCTATTGGTTATGTGGTGGCGCCTGGGTGGCACTTTGGCTAAGCAGCGGTGGAGAAGAGGAAGTGAGCGACACTACTGGTGGCACGGCGGTCGCTAGCGGTGGATGGGCAGTGCACGACCGAGCTCACACTGTGCGGCGTGAGCCCCAAGCGCATTGCACTAAATTTTTTTAATTTTTTCACCACCTTGAAAAATGTGCCCAGGAAAAGGGTTGTACAATAAAACATTTGCCCCAGAATGCAACTATGTCCAATTTGAACATGCCTTATATGAAACTAGGGGTTTTTGGGCCTTTTGAGTGCAACTGTAAGGTTCGTTTGAGCCCAATGTGATCTAAAAACAAACTCCCCCCAGATCCACAAAAATATGAAATAGAAAACCTCTTGAAAACACAGACTGAAGAACAAGGCCAAATCTCTCATGAAGAGAATAGGTGCATGAAGATCTGGAGCTTTGACACCATATTAGAGTTGATGAAAACTCAACCATGCAGCTCTCAAGAATCACCTACATGCAAACCTATCACAGAAAGCGAGAAGCAAAAGCTATGGAGGCCAAAAATAATAGATCCATGAAAGAGGAAACATATTACAAACAATGGAGAGAAAACCCTCAATACAATAGCATCCTCAAATAATTAAAAATTATATAGGGATCAAACCTTATAAAGGTGATCAAAACCCTAAAAGGTAAAAACCTAGGTTGCATGATAATAATTAATAAAAGAATTAATTATTATATGCCTAAAGTTTAGCTTAAGTAAACTAGAGATAATAAGTGACTTTATAATTAAATCAAAACAATTTTTTTTTGGTCAGTAATAGGTATTTTATTGATAATCATAAACCATAATTACAATTAAATTACATTCTAGTCTATTAAAAAATCCATATACTTTCTACATTTCCTCCTCCTGGCATATTTTCTAAATCCATCTACACTATATTATCGTCACCCTACCTATAACACCCATGTTTCATCTTAAAAATCTTATACAAAAACTATCCCACTTACATACATGGATTTTAACATTAATAAGCACTGCCAAAAACCTAATATCCCTAATAAGCACAGAGTTTCCAGAATATTATCCATCTTCCTCGCTATGATCTTGCACTGGAGTTCATCACAGACCTCCACAAAAACCACATTTTTCCAAAACATCATCAGGCCTGCTACCTTTGGCTATCATTCTGCATGATCATATCCCAAAAATCCCCCCTAACCACTGCTTACAACATGTCCTTTTTAACATTGCCTCGACCCCTCAGATTAGGCTTCCTGCGAGGCACATTCAAAATCATTAGTCTGACCAGTTCATTCACCCTCCTAGCCTGCTTCTGTAGTTCCATTTTTACCTTCTTCCACCCCTCCGTTGCATTCCTATACATGAGCGCTTTGTCAACCTTTGATCTCCACTGCAAAAACAAAATGATCCCAAATCGTCGTCCTTCTTCATCCTCCTCAAAAAACTTTGTTAAATCCGCCCCCACCCTTGGAATGGCCCATTCCAAGATGGAGTCCAACTCTTTGAGCACATCCTCTTCAAATAGGGCCCGTATTATTCGACCCACTTTCTCCGTGCTCTCTCAAATTTCAAAACCCCAAGCCACAAAGATAGAGATGACAACAAGGTTGGTTCTGCGTTTGATCTACCTTTCTTGAAATTGCACCCCTATAACCTTGATCATCGCGTCAAGCATCATGTTTGTCTTGATTTTTAGCAGACCTTTGACCCGTTCCCTACTTGCAGGTCCCTTGAAGGATTTCATCTATTTTTCTGAGTCCACATTGAAAGTAGCCTCCATAATTACTGCACTAAACACCTTCTTTCCTAAAATCTTCGGCTCTAAAACATAGACCTGTCGTCTCCTCTTTCTAATGCTTGGCCAAACACCTACATTGAATCGATAAATACTACGGATGTGAAACTTCTTTTGCAAGCTTTCTATTCCCTCATGTAAGCCTCTGTTTCACTCCGCCCTTTCCAATGATCTGACAATAAAGCCTACAAACTAATAAATATACATGGAAGAATGGGATAAGGAACTTCAAATTCCTTGAAGAGAGCAAATGAGATGGAGACCCATGTGGACCATCCACCCAAAAGTGGTCAGTCTTTAAGGCTAATGGGAGAAATGGGAAAAAGATCTTTGCGATTTATGACACAACTTGACTTTATCTTTAATCATGGGATTAGGAATGCACAAATGGGTATGTGCAGGATCATGGTATGCCAAAAATTAGCAATGAGAAAAAATGAGTTTTTCACTCGTCCAAAAGTGCACCCAAAAGTTTGTTGACTTTTTAGTAGGCCTGGGTGTCAGTACACCTGGCAAAGACAAAATCCAAAGCTAAAGCATTATCAGATATCCAATATTCATCAATGAAAATATATTGTTGCCCACGGCTGTGTTCAACATTTTCATTATGAAAATGTTGAAGCAACTAAGAAAGCAATATCGTATTTTTGTTACAAATCATATATCCGATTTTCTAAAGTAAAGAGGTAAGTTAAATTTATAAGTTTCATTGTTGCTTTTTGTTTTTGAATTGAAAATTATAGTTTTTTTTTTAAAAAACTAGGGTTGAAATGATATTGTTTATTGTTTTTTAAAAGAAATTATAAACTAGGGTTGAAATTAATATTCTTTATTGTTTTTGAATCAGACATGGATTCAAACCAATCAGAAAACCCTCCCAATGAGTCCGCGCACAATCTAGAGCCACCTCAAAGCAATCCCCCACCTTCAAAAGACCAACCAGTCTCAAATCCTTAACCATTACAGGATCTCATAGGAGACAATCTAAATTAGCTTAGAGGATATCAGGCCACATATGCCAATATCCCCACATTACACCCATGTTTTCCACATTGAAATCCATTATTGAAAGAATGGAGAAACTCACAAAGCAACACAATGTTTCACTTCTTTGGTGCGAATCCATGCACGCCCAGTTTGATGATGGGCTTGACTATGATCAAGTTATGGATCTAAATATAACAAAACATGACATATGTAACATTTTTGTTGATCCCAAAACCAGTTTAAAAGTGGACCCTAAAAAAAGAATTGTCAATTAAATGGTGCACAAATGATGCAATACGTGACAACTTTTGGGACCGCTGGTGGATGGTTTTTGATGGACCACCCACAGCAATTTGAATGTCCCATTCTATTTCATAAGAAAATTATATGTTGGATTTGTGCTCGATCACAAGGTAAATTATTGGAGCATGAGACAGAACCAAGGCGTAGGCTTAGGTGCTCCTCAGGACAGACCATGGGCACAATGGGTGAAATCCCGCACATATGTCCCCCCTCCTGAGATTTCACCACCTCCTACAGTGCAACATCCTGATATTATTGCTGAGGTAGACTCACAGACTATTCGAGTCATTCACACCTTGAGTGATCTACTAGTTAGGCAGAGTGCGGCATTGTTGCCTCTTCATGCTGATGCTTCTAGCCCTTCCACATCCTCCATGAACTCACATGTTTGTGTGCCCCATACTTTTGTTATGTGCAAGAATATGTGCTTGGGTCCCTTGAATGATAGTGATGCATATAAATACGTCTTCAAGGTAGAAAATACTACACAACACACTACATGCACTAAAGCACCCCATGAAGATGTGCATCAGTGGCATACAAAGCCATGGACTCCTGTTACGGTAAGAGTAAATAGTTAACTTGTTACATTGTATTTAATTTTAAATGTTCATATGTTTAATAGAATTTTCTTATAATGATTGCCCACTTATGTTTTTTATGTGTTCCATTTATGTCCAGTTGATGATAGAGGAGGAGATGGCACAGGTGGAGGGGTCTATGCTTTCAGTCATTTCATTTGGCCTTGACACTTCCACGGTACATACATTTTAATGTATTCATTGGTTTCCTTTTGTTATAATAGTATATACATGTCTTTTCTAATTTTATGATCATCTTATTACATAATGATGTAGGTTTCACCAGTTTCCACCCGGGGGCAATGTGAGGCGGTTTAGGCATCTGACATTGACAAGGGGAAGGTAATTAAGTATTTTAGACTGTTTATGCATACATGTATACTTGTCACTTGTGCGTACTCATTTTTTATTACATGTTTTATTTGACAGAGGGTGGTGTTTGATAATGGCGTGAGACTAGTTCACCACGATAGAGTCATAGACATCTCAATTCATAGTGATAGCCCCACAGTATGTATATTTCTAAATTTATTTGTGTGTATTTTACTATCAAGTATATATAATATGATCTTGAGTCATGATTGTATGAAGTATATGTTTGACTTTTGTAGGTCACCCCTAGTATGAGGGAGGTACCACACCAAGGGTTTGTATCATTGATGACCCAACTGACATTTCCTGAAGAAAGTTCAACATAGGTAAGTTTTAATGTTAGGGTATGTGCAAGATCATGAGGGGCCAAAATATGCCCTTAAGTGGCATTGAAAAATCAACAAATCAGGGTTAGTCAACTTGACGTGAAAATTTGAACTAGCTATCAACCTAATATCAAAAGTTGTAAGAATAAAATCTATAGGAAATTGAATGTAGTTTCTAAACTACTAGGCCTTTTGTGGAAAAAAAATTAATATGATTGGTGAAAAGTATAGATTTCAATGCAGCAGTACAAAAATTTCAGGAAAAAAATAAGAAGTAGGTGTATGTCTGACCACCTTAATCATAATAAAATCATAATATTTTTTTATAAGATTTTATATATAAGTAGTAGACTCGTGCCCGGATGTGACGCATATTTTTTTATAATTTTATTCCAAAAAAATATTTAATTATGAATTTTCTACTACAATGTTTTCAGAATTAAAAAAACCAATGTCTGACCACCTTAACTCATTTAAAACTTTACAAATTTTTTTTTAAAAAAATTCCCTTATAGTAGGTGAAGCATAGAATGTGACACATTTTTGGATTTCAAAAATGTTATACCATTTGAAAGTTATAACTGTTTTTCAACCAGTATATAAATCAGCACTTCAGAGGTAACTCAATTAGAAACTAATTAATACTTACTTACTGAATTCAAAATTTGACAACAATTATATCGATAGAAAGTTGATAATCTCCTTAAGATACCCTTTTCATTTCATCAAATTCGGGTGAAAAAAAGTCATCACTTACATGGTCAAAGTCTGGAACTCAGAGAAACATGGGAAAACCACATTTTTGTGGCATTTTTAGAGTTGACTATGTAGGTTTGGTGTACAAAGCAATACCGAGCCTAATCAGGTACCCAAAATAAACGGGTACCCAAAAATGACGGCAAAATTTTGATTTTTAAATTTTCTCTCCCCTTTCTCCCTCTTAATTTTTTCCCTCCCATTTCTCCCTCCTTCATATGATATATTATATATCAAAAATTATATATTAGATTATATATTATATATATTACATATTATATAATATCTATTATATATTAAATCATATATAATATATATTTTACATTAAATATTATATAATATATATTAATATTAAATGTTACATTATATATATCATTGTAGAGGATAAAAAAAGGTAGATTATGTGAAGAGGGTAAATATGGGGGTTGATGAATTGTTATGTGTAAGAAAGATAAGATGTTCCTTTTAATCTCAAATACACAAAGGAAGGATCCAAATTGATTAACCCCAAAGGAAGGATCAATGCATAAATGAATCAATCGATTGGAAATGAGAATAAAGAGGAAGACCTTAATTCAATTTTATAGAAGAGAATGTGTGATAGATTTAGGAAGATTAAAAATTTTAATTGAAATGAATTGAATAAAAGTACTAACATCAAATGCTACAGATCTGAAGAATGCTATTTTTGGGGGTCCCCACTGAGTTTCTAAAAAATCTGCAACCAAATCTAGAACAGAAATGCAGAGATGAACAAAACCCAAAAATCCTCTTCCAATTAGGCTCAGTTCTGATTTTGACCCAAAAGTGAATGTCACCTTTGACCCAAAAGTTGTGATTTTGGCCCAGAATTCCCGATTCTGACCCTGAGAAAAATGTCGATTCTAACCTAGAAATGAATGTCACCTTTGACCCAAAATTTCTGATTCTAACCCAGAACAGAATGTCAATTTTGACCCAAAATCTCTAAAAGAAAATATGTTTCCCGATCCTGATAGTTCGTTGAAAAGGGTATCCAAATCTGCACTCCAATTCGCTATTCTGAACCTGTCCCTGCAAGAAAAATGCTTTTTTTTTTGGGAGGGAGGGGTTTGCCTTGGTTGAACCCTGGTTTTGAAATTAACCTCAAAGTATAATTGAAATTGTATAAATAAACAAAGTAAATGAACAAAGTCACCTTGCTTTTATAGAAACCCTTGTGGCAGATTCGAATCCATGGATCCACATGTATGCACCAAATGGATGTAGAATGTAGAATGTAAGTTGTCTCAAATCAATTGCTTGTAGATCTTTAACACCAATCTTGAATGGATCTTGGAATAGGAAAAGGGTGCTTAGAGGAATATGGATAGAGAAATCTTCAACAAGAGGGCTCCATAGAGCTTGAATCCTTCAATGACTACCAATGGATCTCCTTGATGAATTGAGTGCTTGAAAGTGCTTGAATTCTTGGATGCTTGAGTGTAGATGCTTGCTTCAATAGATCATGCATAGAGTTGTCCTTTTCAAGTCTTAGATGGTTTATGGTTATGCTTCAAGTCTTAAAGAAAATGAGAGGAGAAGGCTTCCTTATATATGAATCTAGGGCACAATCTTATAGAGAGGCCTACATAGGAAAATTAAATTCCTATCAGACCTATATCCCTAGAAGTGAACCTATATTAAATATAATTTTAGAATCATCGCTTCAAAGACCGAAACAGCCGACCCGAAAGCGGGAATAAAACTTTTTCGAAGCTCGACATCCAGAAACCCCGGAATCATGAAATATAGACCCTGGGATAGAATAAAGGTTGATTCTAACCTAGGTCAAGTTCAAGGTCAAACTTGACCCAAAAAGGTCAATTTTGACCCGGAGGTCAAAAAAATTAGTTTATAGTTTAGGATGCCAGAAACAGGCTGGAGAAAAGTGGGAAATGGGGCAGAACAGGAGAGAAAGCCAGATCCAAGTTAGAGACCCATTCAAGGTGCTTGACATGACCCTAAACCACTTACTCAAAAGGCTAAACTAATCTCCAATGGAAGTGCTTCCATTTTTTGACTATACATTTAGACCCCACTTTAGCAAGAGTATGGACTCAATGCAAATTGTTGGTAAAGGAGATCATGAAGAAAAGATAATATTATTGAAATCAAAAGGGACAAAGAAATCCTCAAGCCCCTAGGGACTCCCCTAGTGTTTATTTGGCCAACTAGAGCTGATGGAGCTAACAGTTTGTTCCTACGACAAACGGTTTGAAAGATGCACCTTGAGCAACTTTCAATTGAGTAATAATGCAACTTTTTGCACCAACTGAGATCGGGTCGCCAAATGGAATCCAAGTGGAATCTCCTAGAATTGAGCTATGTACTTGTAGGCCTTCCCAAGATGGTCCTTTTTCAGTTCATGAATCTCTAATATCTCTCACAAGATCCAACATATGGATCTCCAAAAAATGCTGCCCAATTTGGCTTACTGCACCTTGGGAACACTTCAGTTTGACATGCGCTAAAACATTTTTTATGCTACACAAGAGAAGAAAGGTCTCCCCTAGCATTTACCAAACCAACTAGAGCCAATGGAGCTGACAGTTTGGTCCCACGACAAACAGTTTGAAAGACTGAGCAACAATGCAAATTTTTTCACCAACCGAGATTGGGTCGCCAAATGGAATCTGAGTAGAATCTCCCAAAACTGAGCTACATGCTTGTAGGTCTTCCCAAGATAGCTCCTTCTCCTCATCCTCTATTTCCTCTTCATACATCTTATCTTCTTCATCTCCTTCTATCTCATCATCATCCCTGGATTTACCCTTCAGGAATGGTTTTTCTACTTTTTTGTTTTGAGAAGGTCATACACCATCTAAGCATAAGGCCCTGGTGTGAGGCATGGTCCCCTTTTAGGTCCTTCTGAAGACTTTTAATAGTAAAATCCAGTGAGCTCAACAAATAAAAAGGCATCCTAAATTTCATATTATGTCTAAAATGATTTAACATCATAAAGTGGTGCCCGTAAGCTTTGGTAAATCTACCATCAAGCGTGATATAGATGATAACATCATATAACACATACCTCCATGGCCAAGAGATGTGCTTAGGGTTGTGATAGGAAGTGTCCTCCTTCACCAACCTCATCTTTTCCTCCTTTGTATTAGGAAACTTCTCAGAGGCTTTGTCAGAGATACTTATATCTCTATAAAATTTTAACCCTTTCATGCTCATGCCAGTAGCTTCCACTATAATGTCCTTCGTAGCCTCCATTAGCTGATTACCAACTAACACTTTTCCATTCTTCCATGTTTTGAATAACTGCTTAGAAATATAAGGGTTTTTGCCATGCAATCTCTCTATGAATTCCGCCTTACCACTTTTTTCAGGATGTTCCACACCTCCTTGTTCTATTTCCACTCTTCACAATTCACGAGTTCAAATCTCTTCTTACTTCCTCCCATATCTTCTCTCTTCTTAACTTTCATTGTTTCTCTGTTAAAACCGCAAATACCATTCTAAGTAAGATTGGATTCACTATGCTTCACAAACATAACCCATAATCTATGCCAAATCAGGAGCATCTTCACATAATTGTACTTCGCGCTAATAGAGAAATGATGAAACCTCACCTTGTAATCAAGACTATTCATTAAAAATACCATTTAAAACACTTTATTTCTGCTCCGTAAATGGTCACTATCTATTAATGATTTCACCTCAAATAGAAGATCATCCCCATCATCCCATTTCATCATCATCTCCAACTTGCAGGCCACGTTAGCTGCCCAGTCAACAAGTGCATTAGTTTCTCTAAAGTTATGCGTGATAACACATTTCTCAAAGGATCTTATTAAGTTTTTTGTTTTATGCATAACATTATAAATGATCCATGAGGGAGTAAAATCATTATTTAAACATCTTATAATATTTAAAGAGTCCCCTTCAAGCCAAAGTTTCTTACAAGGCCCTTCTGCTTAGCCATAACTAAGCCATGAAAAACCGCATTAGCCTCAGCAACATGATTAGTTTGATTACCAAGAGTTAAAGCAGTCACACCTTTGCAAACACCATACTCATCTCTTATCACCATACCACATCCAGCCACCCCCATGTTACCTTTCGAAGCTCCATCAAAGTTAACCTTCATCCACCCACTAGGAGGGCAATCCCATCTAGCTTCATTTCTCATTGAATCTTTCTAACACTTTTTCATATTGCCTTTAATCTTCCAATTGTCAAAGAAAGTAATTTCCTCCATATTTAAAGGTTCAATCAGGCTCCCTTTTAAATAAATATTCTCTAGCATAGCTCTTTTGATCTTATGAAAGACCACCTTTTCATTGGAAGCCTTATTTTTGAAGACTCTATCATTTCTTTGTTTCCAAACCCCCAAGCAAATATAGGGTAAAATGAATTTCCAGACATTAGCCACTATTTCATTCTTTGAGGGAGGTATCTAGGAATTGAAAAGACTCTGTAAGTCCTCAGGGAAGATCCATTCCACATTAATTAGTTTTAAGCATTTGACCCATAACTTGCGCACATAGGAGCAATGGATGGTCATATGGTTAACAATTTCCTCATCCTGATTGCATATACTACAAATGTTAGCCATAGTCATGTCTCTTCTTCTCAAGTTATCAGATGTTAGGATCTTATTTTGGAGCATAGTCCAAAAGAAGACATTGATTTTAGGAGTAAGACCTTTTATCCAAGCCTTAGCCCAATAAGGGGGTGATCCCACAATAGTGGGTTACACTTTTTGAGAGGAAGGATTTCACCCCAAAAAGCGTGGCCCACGGAAAAATACTTCATACTTTCAATCGGAACATGCAAATAATTTTGATCGGAAGTGAGTAACTTACGATCGAAATTACCAAAAATGGGTACTTTCGATCGTAATTTACTTTCGATTGAAAGTACTTTTTAATTTCGATCGAAAGTACTTACCTACTCTCAATCGAAAGTAGGTTAGGTCTATTTTCGGTGGTATATACAACCCGCCAAAATAGTGAAAATCATTGTTTCGGCTGGGTTGAAACTCTATGGGGCTTCTGAAATATCAAGCGTCGTCAACAGGTTTTTCACGTTTTTATTTGCATTTTTAATATTTTTTTAATATATACTGTTTGTATATATAATGTATATTATTTTTTATATACATTGTTTGTATATATGCACATGTATATGTGTATATATGCATATATATGTGTATATATGAATGTATATGTGTATATATGCATATATGTGTATATGTGTATATATATGCATATATATGTATATATATGCATATATATGTATATATATATGCATATATACTACGCATATATATATATATATATGCATATATGTGTATATATATATATATATATATATATATATATGCATATATATATGTGTGTGTGTGTATACATATATATATGTGTATACATATGCATATATATGTGTGTGTGTATATGCATATATATATGTGTGTGTGTGTGTATACATGTGCATATATGTGCATATATATGCATATATATGTGTATAATGTGTATATATGTGTATATGTATATGCATATATAATATATATGCACACACACACACACAAATATATATATATATA
>MU228310.1:911949-922895 GCA_018584345.1 Thuja plicata
AGGCGTGACTCCTCAAGGAGTCACGTCTATCATAGACGTGACCCATCATGATTACACTAAGGTATATATGCTGATCGATCTGTTCTATACTCACACCGAAATTGATAAGTGCGAAGTATATTGAACAACGATCAATATATATATTACATTATAATTATGAAACATTTCCATTATACCTGTGAAAACAACAATTATTGATTTAATATCAGAAGTTTTAATAGTATAACAATGGTAGTTGTACCTTTAAAGTTGTTTGTGTTGATCATAAGTACTCACATAATTGATTGAAATATTTCTTTTTAGATCTAAAAAGGGAAAAAAAAACATGAATGATGCCACATTAGAGTAAAAATAAAACATGATTCAATGCACAACTACCTATCTACCCTTTTCTCAGTATTTTTGGACACCTCAACAAAATCATGTTGATACAACATAATATTTGATGATGTAGACTTGAAAACTTAGTCCTAGGCGTGGGCTTTTCCAAGTACACAATTATAAATATACATACATGACTTACATATGTGTACACCTACACACACAATAATAAAAATATGTGTACAATAAATGAGTGCACACAAATCAAGTAGAAAAAGATGAAAATACAATTATGATGAAAATTTCTAGAAATATTTCCTTGATCTTAATTAAGCATTAACAATTTTTTTATAACAAATAATATATTAAAAATCATATATATTTTATTAAAGAGGGGTGAACGCTTTGACCTAGAGTTATGAATTGGTGAGGCCACAAATGAGGGACCTCATCCTTATTCAAATATTTGAAAATAGCACCCTAGCGGGGTTTGAACCTCTATAGAATATGATAGAACATTATTACCTGCATAAATGAACAAAACTTTATGTAAAACACTAGCTCTCAAGGCCCTAATTTATAGAAAATCTTGGGATTGAATACCACTTGATGAAATCACCCACATTATTTTTTCCCTTGCAAAAGCTGGAACACATTGCAGTATTTGAGTTGAGCATAGCCATTATAATAGATTAATGCACACAAAACTACAATTCCAATTGACCTTTGTGGTTAGTTTATTTGTGTTCTATTGTTGGTTTAGGTATTCAAGGTTGTGGGTTTAATTTTCACTTTGTCTCTGGTGTCGATGAGGGTCCATTGTACAATGTTTGAGATGTTATAGGGGGTTCACCTTGTAAGCAGTCCAGTTTTAGGCCACTGGTTTAACTTCTAATCTACCCATGATGTGGATGAAGGTCCATTGCACATCGCTCAAGAGGTGATAAGGGAATCCACCTTGTAAAGAGCTAAGTTTTAGATAGCTGGTTCAACTTCTAATTTTCCTATGGTCTGGATTAGCGTTTTCTACACATCACTTGAGAGGCTATAAAGGGAACTCACCTCACAAAGAGTTATGATTTAGGTAGTTACTTCAAATTTTAATTTGTTTGTGGCGTGGAGGAGGGCCTGATGCTCATCAATTAAGAGGTTATAAAGGGAGCTCACATCATAAAGAGATCAGTTCCAAGCCATTAGTTCAAGTTCTAATCTACCTATGGTGTGGATGAGGTTTCGTTGCACATTACTTGAGAGGTTATAAGGGGGATCCACCTTGTAAAGATATAATATTTAGTTACTTGGTTCAATTTCTAATTTGTCTATGGTGTGGATTAGGATTTATCTCACATCACTTGAGAGGTTATAAAGGGAGTTCAACTCGTAAAGAGATAAGTTCAAGGCCATTGGTTTAACTTCTAATCTTCCCATGATGTGGATGAGGGACCATTTCACATCACTCAAGAGGTTGTAAGGGGATCCACCTTGTAAAGATATTAACTTTACGTAGCTGGTTGAACTTTTAATTTTTTGTAGTGTGGACCAGGGTTTATTGCACATCACTTGAGAGGTTATAGAAGGAGCTATACTTGCAAAGAGATAAACTCCAAGGCGTTAGGATAAAATTTAATTTCTCACAATAACAAAATTACTCTAATTTCCATTTATAAATATTCAAGTATATAGGGGATCACTATTTAAAAATCTGTAGTCGAGGTAGTTGCTTCAAATTCTGAATTGCTTGTGGTATGCATGAAGTTATGTGGTGTAACACCACTTGAGAGGTTATAGGGGGACCAACCTTATTAAAAGATAAGCTCCAGATTGTTAGGTTAAACTCTTGATTTCTCTTGGTAAAAAATAAACAAAATAAAAATGCTTTGTTTATGATTTAATAATATTCAAGTATAGGTAAGTAGTTGGAGGTCTCTTTTGAATGGGAGAAGATTCAATAGTTGAGCACATTATTATAAGAGCTTAATGCACACCAAACTATGAGCTTGATCAATAAATGGTGCCACTAACCAGATCTTAAATGTTTTTTTAGTATTCTTCCTGCTATCTATAAATAGAGTTACGGTTGGAGGTAGGTACCCTGACTTCCCAATAATGGTAATGCTACAATTCTAGTTGGCCTTTGTGGTTAGTTCAACATCTATGAGGCCACTAGAATGACCTGTGGCTAAATAGAATGTTTTATAAAAATGATGAAGAAAAAAAACCTAAATGTCTCTTTTTGCAAGGTATGTGTTTTAGTTTGTTGTTTAGACATTTCTGAGAGAACACCCTCCTTTATAGTGTTACAAGTTTCAACTTGTAAAGTACACTAGGATTGTCTATTCTAGTGACCATATAACCACGGTAATTTTGAATTTTGTTGTTGTTTTAGGTAGTCATGGTTGTGGGTTCAATTTTTATTTTTCTATAGTGTGGATGAGGGTCTATTGCACATGGATCGAGAGCATATAGGGGCTCACCTTGTAAAGAGCTACGCTACATTCTCATCATTGATTTAACTTTTAATTTTCTATAAGAGATGATCACCTTGTAAAGAGGTAGGCTTACTCATCGGTTTCACTTCTAATTTTCCTATAGTGTGGATGGAGTGAGGTTATTAGAGAGACTCACCTTGTAAAGAGCTAGGCTCTAGTCATTGGTTCAACTTCTAATTTGCTGTGGTGTAGATGAGATTCCAAGTTGTTTTAGATTTCCCAAGATGTCAGTTCAATTTCTAATTTGTCTGTGGTGTGGATGAGAATCTGTTGCACATTGATTGAGAGTTATAGGGGGCTCACCTTATAAAGAGCTACACTCCATATCGTAGGTTCAAATTCTAATTTATATGTGGTGTGGATGGATGGAGGTTATAAGAGTGTCTCACCTTGTAAAGAGCTATGCTCTTTTTCTTATGGTGCAGATGAAGGTCCGTTGCACATCACTTGAGAAGTTATAGGGGGCTTGACCACCTTATTAAAAGCTTAGCTCCAGGGTTGTTTGGTTAAACTATTGATTCCTCTTGGTAAAAAAATAAAATAAAAATATTTCCAATTTATAAATATTCAAGTATAGGTAAGCAGTGGGAGGTCTCTTTTATGTGAGAAAGTTCAACCTTTGAACACATTATTATAATTATGATAGAATTTATTGATTTAATATCTAATAAATTTAATAGTAGTTGTGAATTAAAGTTGTTTATATGTTTAATAACTGCAATGTTATTTGTGGATTTAATGTTCAATTAAAGTTGTTCATAGTTGTTGGCAATAATTATTGATTTAATATCAATAGTTTTAATTCAGTATAACAATAGTAGTTTTACCTTTAAAGTTGTTTGTGTTGATCATAAGTGCTCACATAATTGATTGAAATATTTCTTTTTAGATCTAAAAAGAAAAAAAAAACATGAATGATGCCATATTAGAGTAAACATAAAACATGATTCTGTTATTAATAACTGAGAGGGGAGGGGGGGTGAATCATTGGCCTCAAAAATTAATCCTTAAATCAACCCTTAAAACTTATAACCACAAATTATGCCTCTAGTTATCTTCTGTCCTACAAGATGAATGCCTTAAAATACTTATATCAATTTACTACTTGTCGGATTACTTTGTAAATCTTTCTTCTGTATGATTACTGATAAGCAGTCAACTATTTACCGAAACACAATAAATATGTAGAGTATACTAATCAATCCAGAATTGCATATGTGAAATGTAAAACAGTAAAGTAATGAAACATAAACACATAACACATGGATTTTTCCACATGGAAACCATGATAAGGGAAAAACCACTAGGACCGATACCCCAAATTTTTACTCTTCTGAAGTGAGCTTTGTTAGGAGCCAACCCTGTTAAAGGTTACAAACACATTGTTAGGTGTGACCTTGTTAGAGGGTTTAAAAGATAGTCTGTCACCTAGTATCTGGCATCTAATGCTACCATCCTTGATCAAACACTCACTTGGCCTATCAATAGGTATCGGGCATATCCAATGCTATTTTCATGATCAAAATTTTTGATACTCCTTGGATGTATCTTAATTCTAGAAGACTTTTAAGTCCTGCTCGGCTAAGAGACTTGATGTTTCAATGGTTAAACTGAAACATTAATGATCTGTTCATACATACAACTTAATTGCAAATTTTTAGATCTATTGTAAGTGCATTACCTCACTGATCAATATAATCAATTCTATACCTTTTCTCCACACTGTTCTACTCTATGATGCTGTCTCACTGTTCATCGGTATCTGCAAAATATAGCTATTTCCTTAGCTTGATTGATCAGGACTGAATGAAGACTTTCTTCTCCTTCAGATTTTCTTTAGCATCTTTCCTCTTTTCTCTTTTTCACCCCACACCCTATTCGTAATGAATTGGGTTTGTCTCTATATAGACATGTTTTACCTTTT
This sequence comes from Thuja plicata, assembly GCA_018584345.1. Classification (NCBI taxonomy): domain Eukaryota; kingdom Viridiplantae; phylum Streptophyta; class Pinopsida; order Cupressales; family Cupressaceae; genus Thuja; species Thuja plicata. Next base: position 916,684 of record MU228310.1, read on the forward strand.
CTTGGCTTTCTTGATTCTTGGCATGATCCACAATTCTCGCCAATAGATTTAAAGAAAAATCCAGTTTTATCTCAAAGAGATCTTTTTGCCAAGTGGAAAAATTAGCTTTAAATCAATTACTTATCACTGGCTTTATCTGGATGATTAAAATAGTGATAAGTATCAGTTAAGTCTATTTTTAGCTCTTGACAGCTAAGCATTTTGTTGTTTTCTAAACTCTCTATTCTATCGGTCAACACTCTAGTTAGTCATTGGTGATAACTGATTGTTCCGTTGGTGTGACTTCAGTTGTCATCGAGATCTCTGTCCTTGACTTTTTTGTCGGGCAACACTGTAATTCTGTCCGTCGAGTTACTCTGTGTTTTTCTCGTTGGTCAACACTGTAACTCTACTCATCGGTAATGATGTGCATTTTCTCGTCGGGTAACACTATGACTCTGCTCTTTTACTCTGACCATTGGTGTGCACTCTGTCAGTGTATACAGTCACTTTGTGAATTCTTGACTTGTATGCATTACTTAAAGCATAGAATTGATTCATCAATTCTTTGAAGTCCTTGGCAGTATTTTCATGACCATACATATTATATCAAGTTGACATCAACTTAACATCTTCAAAAATTCAATCAGTTACATGTCATCAATCTCTCCCTTTGGCATTGATGGAAATATAATACATTATCATACTATACTATTAATAATACTTTATGAAATATACAGTTTCATCAAGCTTTCCTAATATAACTATTACAAATGTCTAGCTTTTGGTAAGCTAAAATAGCTTTGATTTGATTCTTGCAACTTTCTTTCTGTCTTCAATCCCTTCACTGGATAAATGTAGAATATTTCTTTCTTTGATGTGATGTATTCTCCTTCTATGTCAAAATCTCTCCCTTTGATTGTTCTCTGTTATTTTAATGTTTCTTGTCATCAATTCTCTTCCTTTGTATATACTCTCCCTTTCTTGTTACATCTCTCCCTTTGGATACTTTTATGTATATGATCTCTCCCTAAGATGCTAATGGATATATTCTCTCCCTTTATCAGTATGATAATGAGATAATTCTCTCTCTTTGACAGCAATGCCACACAAACATCTTTGTCAAACAATCTTTTGACAGTGATGCCAAACAGATCCTTTTTATCCATAATATATTCCTTGAATTTCCCAATCCATAGGTAATAACTCTGGTGCTTGGAGTAGATAAATACCTTGTTGTGTATAGATGTATCTTTGAAGTCCATCTCTCTACTTGCATCAACATGAATGATATTATGATAATATGTAGGCTGATGCAACCTTCTATTCATCTTACTGACTAGGGTATGTGCACCGAGTTGTGGACCAAAAAGGGGGTATAAGTGGACACATTTTTTCTGAAATTGGGTAAACCTGAACTTGGAACAAGAGTTTGAGGGTTATGCACTCAAAATAAGAAGATGTGTAAAAATTAAAAATTGTAGTACTATGAATCTAGTTTCTAAAACACTAATTTTTTTAAAAACCTGATAAGATTAAGAGGGTCAAACCTCGCACGCACAAAAACATGTTCCTGATTTTTTGGAAAAACATAACATAGTTGTTTCCGTGTGCGGTACAAAAGGTATAGTTATATTCAATATTTTTAAAATCCCTTTGGTAGGATGATAGATAAGAGTGAGATCTAGAATTTGTGTATTTTTTTGTAGTTTTCTGATTAGTATTTTTTTTTTGTGATTTTTTAAGTGGTCACATCTTGAAAAAATTGGTACCTATAGGTGCGCTAGGCATAAATTGCATCAAAATAATAAAAAATGAATTTTTTTTTTTAAAAAGTGTATAGAATCAAGTGTAGAACAATAATATGTAATTTATTTATAATTTTATTAAGTATTTCAAAAGTTATTAAAAAAATGGTAGACATATGTCTGTGAGTACAATCAAGACACTGGTAAAGAAAATTAAAGTTTACTATGCTAATGTTGTCCAACAATAGAAAAATTTATATGGTTAGAAAACTAAGAAGAGATATGAGATTATGGTGTAAATTATAAAGCTACCTACTTGACAAATTGTAAACTTGATGAAGATAAAGTTGAGAAATTATCTTACAAGATAAAAAATGTCTAAAAGAACAAAAATGGAGGGAAAATGAGCGTCCAAGCCTTTGGGTCATTTTTCAAGCCTCTTCCCGAGCCATAACCCGATCGGGTTTCTTAATTTCAAATAACCCGATCGTGTTTTGAAAAGACAAAAGTACTTCAAAACCCGATCGGGTTCTGTAAAGAAAAAAGTACTTCAAAACCCAATCGGGTTCTGAAAAGAAAAAAGTACTTCAGAACCCGATTGGGTTTTGAAGAAGTAAAAACTATTCATTTTATTCTCCATAACCAGAGAGAGAGAGAGAGAGAGAGAGAGAGAGAGAGAGAGAGAGAGAGCTCACAACAATGAGAGAATGTGCTTGAAATGTTGAACCATCAAAAGCACAGAGCATGACATCTAGATTAGCCAATGCTTCGCTTGAGATTTTCTGAAGTAACCCAATCTCCTCTTCTGCACTCTCACTTTGCTTCGCTTCCTCTGCACGCAAGATTTAAATCTCTTTTTGCATTCTTTGAATTGTTCCCAATTGGTTCTCTCTCTCTACACGCAATGATGAAATTTTTTGTCTAAGGGCTTGGATAATTTGACCAAGTTAATTTTCCCCATCTTCTCGCAATAATCTCATCTCTTCTTGTAGATTTTTAGTAATTCCAAATTGTTTCTCACCCTCTGCTGTAAGTATTTTGTTTTCTTCCTTCACCCTGTGAAGTTCATATAAAAGACATGTATGGTAATCTTCACAGTATTTAGGAGGCACAAATTGGTAACAATTCGAGCAGTAGGAATCAGAAAATGCACACCCTTCTTCACCAAATTGTATAGACGGGCAACCTAAAATACATCTGGAAGTAGATTTTCTCCCTTTGCTTCAGGCCATTGCAAATTAGTGAAATTTTTATGCTCTTCCCTCTAGCAAAATAGCTTATTTCAATGGTCACCCATGAATTTTTTAAATGGCCGATTGGTTGCCTTTGCTTCTTTCAATGGCCATCCATGATTTTTTCTGCAATCTTCTAACCTTTCGTACATAGTTATTACAATTTAGTACCCTCCTAGTACATAGGTGTTTCAAATGAGTGAAATTGTACTCTCTCTCTCTCTCTCTCCAAAGTAACCCAATCTCCTCTTTTGCACTCTCACTTTGTTTTGCTTCTTCTACACGCAAGATTTCAATCTCTTTTTGCACTATTTTAATTTGTTCCCAATTGGTTCTCGCTCTCTACACACAATGATGAAATTTGTTGTCTCAGGGCTTGGACAATTTGACCAAGTTGATTTTCCCCATCTTCTCACAATAATCTCATCTCTTCTTGTAGATTTTCAGTAATTCCAAATTGTTTCTCACCCTCTGCCATAAGTATTTTGTTTTCTTCCTTCACCCCACGAAGTTTGTATAAAATACATGTATGGTAATCTTCACAGTATTTAGGAGGCACAAATTGGTAACAATTCGAGTAGTAGGAATCAGAAAATGCATAGCCTTCTTCACCAAACTGTATAGATGGGCAACCTGAAATACATCTTGAAGTAGAGTTTCTCCCTTTGCTTCAGGCCATTGCAAATTAGCGAAAGTTTTCTGCTCTTCCCTCCAGCAAAATAGCTTATTTCAATGGTCGCCCATGAATTTTTTTAAATGGTTGATTGGTTGCCTTTACTTCTTTGAATGGCCATCCATGATTTTTTCTCCAATCTTCCAACCTTTCGTACATAGTTATTATAATTTAAAACCCTCCTAGTACATAGCTGTTTCAAGTGAGTGAAATTGTACTCTCTCTCTCTCTCAAAATCCTTTCTCTGCACAGTCTTCTAGTACAACAGTGAGGATTTTTAAATCCTTTCTCAAAATATTTCCAATCAAATTTTCAACCTAATTACACATTTGAATACCATTTTCCAAGATTCATAACATATCTCAAGATCAACCCTAGGTGTTTTGGACCAAGTAACTCAAAACTACCTCTGTCACTGAACTAAGAGGGCTAATTCGACCCATTTTACAAAGCAACCATGCTTGTTTCTCAACACCATACTTTGAGACTTTCAAAAGTTTCATAAAATGATCACACTAAGGATTCCACCATCAATTTGGTCCTAAGAACATTTGCGACCATGGTGGACTGAAGTGTCCCCAAGGTGCACTAAGAACGATTGGGCAGCGATCTTTCAAGGCTTGTATCTCAGACCTCATGAGACCTATCAAAAAAAATTTAGATGCTATAGGACCATGTCACCAAGGCCCACAATAACCTCTCTCTATTTTGAAATTTTTGACTTTGTTTAAAATTGGCAAGGTAATCTCGCTTGATGCCAAAACTTGCAGTGGTGCTTAGTTGAAAGTTGCACCATTGGGTATCTTTCAAACCGTGAGACCTAGCATTGAATTGTCTGCTCCATTAGCTCCAATTGACTGGGTAAACACTAGTGACAACCCTGTTTCTCCCACATAGTCACTAGAACGTTCGCGACCATGGTAGACTGAAGTGTCCCCAAGGTGCACTAAGCATGATTGGGCAGCGATCTTCCAAGGCTCATATCTCAGACCTCGTGATACCTATTAGAAATTTTTTAGATTCTATAGGACCATGTTACCAAGGCCCACAATAACCTCTCTCCGTTCTGGGATTTTTAACTTTGTTTAAAATTGGCAAGGCAATCTCGCTTGATGCCAAAACTTGCAGTGGTGCTCAGTTGAAAGTTGCACCATTGGGTATCTTTAAAACCGTGAGTCCTAGCATCAAATAATCTACTCCATTAGCTCTAATTGGCCGGGTAAATTCTATTGACAAACCTATTTCTCCCACATAGTCAATAGAACATTCGCGACCATGGCGGAGTGAAGTGTCCCCAAGGTGCACTAAGAACGATTGCGCACCGATCTTCTGAGGCTCGTATCTCAGACCTCGTGAGACATATCAGAAAACCATCAAATTTTATAAGACCATGTTACCAAGGACTACAATAACCTCTCTCCATTATGGGAGATTTGACTTTGTTTAAATTTGGCAGGGCAATCTTGCTTGATGCCAAAACTTGTAGTGGTGCTCAGTTGAAAGTTGCACCATTGGGTATGTTTCAAACCGTGAGTCCTAGCATCGAATCGTCTGCTCCATTAGCTCCAATTTTCTGGGTAAATGCTAGTGACAACCCTATTTCTCCCACACAGTCACTAGAATGTTCGCGACCATGGTAGACTGAAGTGTCTCCAAAGTGTACTAAGCACGATTGGGCAATGATCTTTTGAGGCTCATATCTCAGACCTCGTGAGATGTATCAATAAACCATTAGATGTTATAGGACCATGTTACCAAGGCCTACAATAACCTCTCTCCATTTTGGGATATTTGACTTTGTTTAAATTTGGCAGGGAAATCTTGCTTGATGCCAAAACTTGTAGTGGTTCTCAGTTGAAAGTTGCACCATTGGGTATGTTTTAAACTGTGAGTCCTAGCATCGAATCGTCCATGCCATTATCTCTAGTTGGCTAGGTAAATGCTAGTGACAACTTTTTTTCTCCCATGGAGTCACTAGAACGTTCACATCCATGCTGGACGAAAGTGTCCCCAAGGTGCATTAAGCACCATTGGGTATGTTAGCGAGCCTTCCTAAAGTTTGTGGGCATCAGGTAAACCATGAAATTTTTTTTTTCTGCTCCGAGGATGATTTAGGATCATAATGTATCCGAAGTTTTTATTTTATCAAATTTCAAGCAAACCTTCAAAGCACGAAGGGTACTCACAACTACATGTAAGGCATGGATAGTACATACAAACACTTGTAAGGCCTGATTATAGTCATGAATGTACGTAAGGGATGAATTCTAATACACATGAGTTAGTGATGACACATTTAGGTATTCTTAAGCCAAATAGAATACTCATAATGTATGAATTCACTTGTCATGAAACATACACATGAATATTCGTAGCACATAATACATGAATTCATTTAAGTAACCAATTATATATGTGAATACATAACATGAAGTATACAAATGAATTTACTGAAGTCATGAAACATACATATATGACATGAAGGATACACATGAATACAATGTAGCACATAAATCATGAATTCAATTAAATCATGAAGTACATGTATACACATGAGTACAATGTAGCATACATGTAGGA
>MU228310.1:955171-974808 GCA_018584345.1 Thuja plicata
TAACAACACCATTTTTAATAACCTTAATGGAAGTATCATCTTTGGAAAGTGCAAGTGTGGTAAGGTTATTTTTATTGTCAATAAGCTCAACGGTATAAGTAGTAACTTGATCTTGCTTAGGAGAAGATTTAAGACATGGTGGAATGAATGAGAAAGGGCGTAAGGGATCAAAAGAACCATGAGATGAATAAGAGACATCATAAAGAGGATTGGATGAAATGGAGGTTTCTTGATCTTGATCTTACTTTATGTTCTTTTCTTTATCAATTTTAGAGTCCTCTTGACATGGAGCCACTTCTAAGGACAAGGAATCATGTTGGAATTGTATGGAAGACTTGGGAAGAGATGGGGAAGGATCAACTGAAGTAGGAATTATAGCATGTAAAGGGTTAGGCTCTTTAGGTTTAGCATTATTGAAAGTATTTGCAGCCAAGTGAAGGTTAGCTTGAGTTTATTTAAGAGGTAGCCCTTGAGGATAACTATAGGGAATGACATGAAAAACATTAGGATCTATGTCAAATAAAGGATTTGTGAAAGATGTGAGAGGTTTGGAAAATTTAGGAGATGTATGTGTATTGGAGGAAGTAGAGGATGGAAGGGAATCATCACAAAACAACAGTTCATCGTTAACATGATCTTTCTTGAGAGTGCAATATTTATTTTCAACATGAGAATCCTCGGAAGAGCGATTCTTGTAGTAGCTACTTTTATAATTAGCGCAGAAAGCTTTCTCTTCCTCAAATTTATTATCAAAGTATTGTTCATAAAAATCATCAAATTCTCTTTCAAATTCAGAATCATATGGATCACCATCACAATATCTCAAATAGGAACCCCCATTACTAGTAAGAATGAGCACACAATGAGGAGGACTCTTAGGAATAGAGGTGTCATAAGTATGACTATGTATTTCACATAATAGCCATCATCAATATAGGCATCAAAGTCATTAGAGGCATAATAGCTGGGATCATCAAAGTCATAAAAGATGGGCATGTCATTATTTGTGGAAGATGTATCACAAGGATTTTCACGTTTCTCATTATGGTATGCATTTCGAAGAGAATCATGACTCCTGGAAGAAGTAGAAGAAGAATGAGATCGTGAAGAAGAAGGATGTGAAGAGCTAGTAGAAGAAAAATATTTGGATGATGAAGAATGATGAGAAGACTTAGAAGATGAAATATGTTTGGAAGAAGATCATTGTGATAAGATCATGCTTATGATTCTAGCAAATGCGTCTAATTCACTTGCTCGCTTATATATCATTTTTTCCAATTTATCATCCATGAACTTGTTGGAAAAACAACACTCTTCGAATTGAGCAATAATTTCAAGATCATCTAATCTTAAGAGAGGTTCCAAAACAAGATATTTTAAATTCATGGTTATAGAAGAAGAGGAATCAAGAATGTAAATGATAGAATAGATGAAAATAACAGAAGATAGACTTAGATAATAAGAGGAAAAGAATCAAGAAGATGTGAAGATCTTAGGAAGAAGAGGAAAAAGCATGAAAGAGGAAGAGAAGAATGGAAATAGAAGACTAGGAAGACATGGGAGATGGGGAAGAAAGAAGACCAAGAGTCATTTGGTGCAAATTGATACTATTTAAGTTCATTGGGATGTTGAGAAACATGTCATAACACTCTTTGGGGAGACCAACTGAAGTTTTCATAACTTGGGAACTCAGATTTGGCAAGTTGGCAGATAACAACAAAATAGCACACTAGAAGATAGTTTCACGTGAGGAAATGCTATCTTGCATGAGTATTTGTAGATAGCTATGTGAGGAAATGCATAGAATGATGTGAGAAAATAGAACAGACAAAAAATTGGCACAGTTTCACGTGAGGATACACAGATAGCCATGTGAGGAAACGCAACAAATGACACAAAGAAACAAGTTTATCACACGAGGAAAGGACATAGAACTTGGATTTTGATTGTTTTAAATAACCAACTAGGTGCATTAACAAATTTTATCATGAATCAAACATATAAGACAATAATCAGGGAGTTCAAGCAATCAATGTCTTCAAACAATGAGCAAGGGACAAAGCAACCTTGCACATGAACATAGATAGTGTCATAGTAATTCTACTCCATAAGAATGCTACTTGTGTATGTTCTCAAATGTTTTCCAATCACGCACATAGTCCTAGAGAATAACAAGTTGGTTGCATTATGGTTCTTAGTAATGGCTTGACTCTGCAAATTTTGCAATCTCAAGTGGGTGAAATCCAATCCCAGCGCACTGAGGTTTTGACACAGTCTAAGAATTTAATCAATCGGGAGCTGCTGAGGAGATCTGACAACCCACAAGAAACTACACCCATGGAGATTTCTTCCACAAGGACATTTATATAGCGGTTGTCACTACCATAGAAAAAATGGCTATTACCGCTTGAGGTTCTGTCCATGTGGTTGACCCAATAAAGGGAATGTCCACTACGGATAACCCTCTCTAACAAGGAAGACTCACAATATGGACCACATGGGGACTTAGTTCAGATTCAAGGGTTCCAAGTTTCTGATTCTCCCAAAAGGGAAAAAAGCATAATCCTCTAGCCTCTTCACCTCACCAAAACATAGCAAACACGATTCATTGACCTACTAATTTTAAATCACCTCATTCAAGGCTCACACAAAAAAAAATGGCACCAATCTCCCAAAGAGAGAAAGTATTGCCCAAAAGTTGAAGTCCAAACCAAGTTGTCCAATGAGGTAAAAACAAAATCCTTCCCTACCTACAAGGGGATCTATCGTCAAGAAGAGCTTCACATGTAAAACAAGTGAATGAATCCCACTATCTCAAGATCACCACAAATAGTGTTCATAGGGCCTAATTACTATGTGAAACATATATGCAAGAAAGAAAATCTAGATCCATTTTTAGAGCACCAATTGTAAATATGATCTATGAAAGTAAGGAAACACTCAAGCTAGACACATGAGATGTTCATTTTAATTCCCAAAATCCAAATGTTATAGAGATCAACAAAATACCTCAAATCCAATGCAATGCGAATCATTTGTTGTTTATCCACGCAAGCCCAAATCAACAATAGAAACAACAAATCACAAATCACAAACCACTAGAAATAGTAAACATTAGTGGTTAGCATGAAAAACTGAGATCTAAAAATATAGCAATGCAAACCAGATCTCTGGTATGGAATCTCACGTGAGAAAGTACACAGTGCCACGCAAGGAAACATAAATATCACTCGAAGAAGTGTGCAGCCACACGAGGAAACACACAGTCTTGCGCGAAGAAGTGCTTAGAAAGCACATAAACATAATAGATCAGATCCCGGGCTGGTGTCAGATCTCACGCGGGAATCCACACATAGCCACACAAGGAAGTACATAGAGCCACGTGATAAAACACTAGAAATAGAAAAATATCACACCGTAACGTACAAAATCTCGTGCAAAATTTCCCTGCAAACAGAAAACAACAAGTACGAAAAAGACAAAAATTTTGGATCTGAAAATAAATTGACAAAAAATAACTAAAGAGACAGAAAATTAATCTTCTGCCCCATGGTGGGTGCCAAAAATGTGTGCTAAAATATTGACACACTTCTATGATTCATTCCATCCAAGGTCGCTCAAGAATGAGGCCTCAAATATCGATCCATAACTCTCTAGTCATGGAGTGCAAAGGTGTGTAATGGAGGCCCTCAGATTGACCTAGTCTGTGCCTATGAAAGTACACCATGAAATGAGAGATTCAATGCATGAAAATGAGATCTACTCTATATGATTGCAATGCATGAAAAGAAATTAATCTAAATGATAACAATGCATGATTAATCTATGAAAGGAAATATGCAAATCTAATCTATGAAAATAAACATGAATCTAATCTACATGAATAGCCATGGATGCAAGAAGAAGAAGACAAGAAGAGAGAAGTTGCAATATCCAAGCTCAAGTGCTCAAATCCTCCTCCAAAATTGCTCTCCAAACCTGCAGCATAACAATACTATAATTGTGGATCATTTCTAAATGAGAATGAGAGATTTCCTTATATAGGAAAGTGAACGGTTGAGATTAAGAGGCAAAAAGAATTGATCAATGGTTGAGATTAGGAGGCAAAAACCCACCATTTATGAAGATGTGATGAAAAAGGGATTTTTATTTAATTTAATTTAATTTACTGCCTTTTTCAATAAAAGAAGAGCTTTAAGTGGGGATTTTTATTTATTTAATTAAAAGAGGGGTTTTCTTTATAATTAAATAAATTAGAAGAATTTTATTTAATTAAATGGGAGAAATTGAATTTAATTAAATAAGAGGAATTTTATTTAATTAAAAGGGAGAAATTTATTTTAATTAAATAAAATAAATTTTATTCAATTAAAAGGGAGATTAAATCTTTTAATTAAATAAGATAAATTTTATTTAATTAAAAGGAAAATTAAATCTTTTAATTAGATAAAAATGATCAAACCTTAGGAAATATTGAAATAATTGAATAAATTACAATTTGATCAAGGAAATTGATTTGAATTGAAAATATTGCAAAGAATTGATTCAGGAAATTGATAAAATGATAAAATGGGGCCCAAAGTCTAGGCGACTATTTTAGGGTGCATACACCTTGCACATCACTCGAGAGGTTATAAGGGGGATCCACCTTGTAAAGATCTAAGCTTTAGATACTTGGTTTAAATTTTAATTTTCTATATTGTGCATCAGGGTTTATTGCACATCACTTGAGAGGTTATAGAAGGAGTTCAACTTACAAAAAGATAAACTCCAAGGCATTGGGATAAACTTTGATTTTATTTCAATAAAAAAATTACTGTAATTTTAGTTTATAAATATTCATGTATATAGGGGCTCAATATTTAAAAATCTATAGTTCAGGTGGTTGTTTCAACTTCTGATTTGCTTGTGGTATGGATGAAGGTATGTGGTGTAACATCACTCGAGAGTTTATAGAGGGAATGGTGGAGGAGAACCTAGGCTAAATCCTATCCCTATATATTTTGTTGTGGCTTGGACTGACCCTAGCCAAGTTAGTGGTTTTTATTTTTACCTTAGATGGTCTTGCAAGTGTATTACTAGGTGGATTTGACTAGCATCAATCCAACCTAGTAGGTTTTAGTTTATTTGGTTTAGTGCTAGTTTTAGCCAAAAGTGGGAAATTGGGTCTTAAAATCTTCTAGGATTAGGCAAGGCTGGAAAAATTCCTAAAAAGGCCTCTATGATGTTTTTACATCATTTAGTATGAGTTAGAGGTCAGAAAATTTAGTTTGGAGAAATAATGCAAAAGTTGTCATAATGTTGTCATGACAACATTTCCAACTTTGCAAAGTTGCATGACAACATCCACAACATTTGATTTATTTCGAAGTTGAGGAGGGATATTAATGGCAGTGGCCTAAAAATATGGGGAAGGCATATTTATACATATAGGATCCCATTTCTTAAGGTGATGGTGATGTAATGCAAGTTTTTGAATAGCAAGAAGAACTCTATTTTTTGGTTTTTGTATACAGTCGAGTATTTATGTGTTTGAGTATTATTAGATGGATTGGATGGAATGAATTAGTGTTAGATTCATGTTTTAGAGGTATTTTTTAGCATATTTTTTTTACATTGTAAGTTTTTATGAGTTCATTAGGATAGGATTGTAAATTGTTTTGCAAAGAGTGTAGTTATTGGTTTTGACAGGGTAGTTGTGAGAAAAATGGCTCCCCCATAGAATCCAAACATGAAAATCATCATGGCTTAGGTAAATATGGTTGGGGAGCCTCTGTATAGTGTAAATATGCAGGTAGGAGTCTAGAGGAGCAAGTTTACTATTTTTACAGTTATGCCCTAGGCGAGCACTATGTGTCCGGTTAGAGGTTTGACAAAAAGTTAATAGTCTATGATTGCAGGGGAACGATTGGAGGAGTGGAACCAAGGGTGGTTTCATAAGTACAAAGGTCCCATGGATACTTCTTAGTAAGCTTAGGCAATGAACAATCCAATTAGAGACATTTTTAAGGAGAAGTCAGTAGTCTGCACCAAATTAGCCTAATTAGCCATATTATCCCTTAAATCTAGGAATCTATTATACGGTGGCTTTAGAACCCTAAAAAATACAAAATATTTGAGGTATTGGAAAAGGGTATCTAAATCTCCAATTTTTTTTCTGGGTTGTTTGGTAAAATATTGAAATAAGTTGGAAAAACTCATTGACTAGGGCTAATTGAGCAATTAGGCCTACAAGACCAAATTCTCCTAAAGTCTTGAAATAATTTGAAAGATTCTTGATACCCAAGTCAAATGGGATCATGAGGAGGAAAGGAAGTTAATCAAGCATGAATTTTACCCCCTACAACACTAGATGAGTTTTGGAGTTTAGAAAGCACTTGGAGACATCCAAGGATGAGTGAAGGAGTGAAGGCAAATTGAATGATAATTAACTCTTAGTGAAGTACAACAGATACCAACCCTTAGAGTGGTATTGGGGAAAGTCCTAGTTGATTTTAGTAAGGACTTGAAAGATCCTAGAAGAGAAGAGAGGTCTTGTGAAGACTAGAGTCAGTTAGAGGCCTAGTTGGGATTGTCTAAGCACACTAAGGGTCTATCTATCAGATTGGTGTTAGAGCCAATAAGATTTGGCTTGTGGTGAATGTTTAAACTAGAAAAATCAGTAGGAGAGTCTACAATGGTGACAAATTCTGAGTTGGCAAAGAAAGTGGATGAGCAAGAAGAAGAGAAAAATGCTCCGAGAGAGATTGACACAATTAGAACAAAAAGTGGACCAAGTAGAAGAAAATATTGAAGAAGTAAAATATAATGTTGAAGGAAAAAGCAAGGAAATAACCTTGGATTATGAGGTCCCTGAAGCTGATCCTATTCTCATTGAAGAACCATTCTTGAAAGCATTAAAGGATTTGAGTGGTAAGGCATTGGAAGGAGTTCCTATCTTCACTAGAAATATGGAACCTGAGATAGTCCTAGATTGGATAGAAGGACTAGAGAATCACTTTGAGTGTGATGGCATAACTGAAGCTCAAAATGTAAAGGTAGCTAAGGAAAGACTTAGAGGGTCTGCACTCACTTGGTGGAAGCTTATCCAAGATGAGAGAGAGAAGGAAGGAAAGAATCCCATTGCCACATGGAAGGCTATAGTAGCAAAAATTAGAGTTGCATATGTACCTTAAGACTATGAGATTCGCTTACATAAAAGGAGACAAAGTCTGAGACAAAAAGACTTGGATTTGAACTGTTATACTGAAGAGTTTCAAAGGCTATGGATAATCTCTCAAGTTGAAGAAGATGAGAAGGTGAAGGTATCTAGATACCTTAGTGGTCTCAAGTGGAATATTCAAGATTAGATGAGTCTCTTAACCCCTAATAGTATTCAGAGATGTCACCAAATTGTAGTTAAGGTGGAAGAGAGGTTAAGAAAGAAGCAATGCTTAAGCACTACCAGAGGTGGAGGAAAGGGAGAGATAATAGAGGACAGAGAGGTGGATATGGTGGTAGAAGTTCAGAGACAAAGACTCAAGGAGAGACCAAACTTACTAAAAACAAATAAGGGAGTCCAAGTAGAGGAAACTCCAATAGAGGAAGAGGATCTAATAACAATTGGAGAGGAAGGAACAATAGTCAAGGGAGAGGTTCCTACTTTACAAACATGAAATGCTATCACTGTAATCAAATGGGACACCCTGCATATAGGTGTCTAGAGAGAGGTTCTACTTCCCAAGGAAATGACAAGAGAGTAAATAGTGTCCAAGAGGAGTCTAGTGGTGGAGGAAAACACCCTGAGGTACCCTTAGAGTAAGAAGAGGGAGATCAATTAATTATGAGAAGGACACTGATTAAAGAACCAGTGAAGGAGGAATCCAGTCAAAGGAGGTCACTATTTAGAGTGAAATGTAAAATGATGGGAAAATTATGTAGAGTCATCATAGACTCAGGGTCTACTGAAAAATAGTGTCAGAGGAGGTAGTTAGCGAGTTAAAGATGAAAAGGATCCCACATAGTAACCCATACAAGGTTACTTGGTTGAACAAAGGGCAACATGTCCTTGTGAATGAACAAGCATGGGTGGAATTATCCATTGGAAGGTATAAAGATAAGGTGTTGTGTGACATCCTACCTATGTATTCATGTCACATTCTTCTTGTTAGACCATGGAAATTTGATAGACAGAGCATGCATGATGTAGCAAAGAATGCATATTCTTTCAAGAAGGATGGTGTGACTTTCAAAATACAGTCACTGTTAGAGGATAGAGAAAAGAAGTCCTCAGGCGCCAATGTCCTTATGGTCAGTGTAAAGGAGTTTATAGAAGCCTTAGAGGAAGGAGATGGAGTGGGTTTACAACTGGTATTGAAACCTAAAGGAAAAGATGCAGACAAGACAGTGAAGAAGACAAAGGTACCAAAAGAAGTGCAAGAGTTGCTGCAGGAATACAATAGCATAGTAAGTGATGGACAACCATCTACCCTACCCCCTAAGAGATATTAGTAATAAAATTGAATTTATCCTAGGATCTACCCTTCCAAATAAATCAGCCTATAAGATGACCCCTTAAAAAAATGAGGAAATTGCCAATCACATTAAATAACTCCTAAATCAAGGTCTCATTAGGAAAAGAATTAGTCCTTGTGCAATCCCCACTATCTTAGCACCAAAAAAAGGAGGAACTTGGAGGCTCTATATTGATTCAAGGGAAATAAACCAAGTTACCATTAGATATAGGTTTCCTATCCCTAGGATAGAAGACCTAATGGATTGTCTAGCAGAAGCAAAGTATTTTACCAAGATTGACCTAAAGAGTGGGTATCATCAAATTAGGGCCAATGAAGGGGATGAATGGAAGACAACCTTCAAAACTAAAAAAGTTTTATATGAATGGCTAGTGATGCCATTTGGGATATCTAATGCCCCATCTACATTCATGAGACTCATGAATGAAGTCCTAAAATAATAAATTAGGAAATTTTTGGTAGTATATATAGATGATATACTAATCTATAGAAAGACTAAAGAGGAGCATCTAAGACATCTGCAGATTGTTTTCAAGAAGTTGCATGAGGAGGAATTGATGATAAATTTGGAAAAGTGTGAATTCATGAAGCAGGAGCTAGTGTACCTTGGGTTTGTATTGTCTCAAATAAATCTCACAATGGATCCAAGCAAGGTAGCAGCCATTCTTAACTAGACTACTCCAAGGACTGCAACAGAGGTGAGAAGTTTTCATGGTTTGGCCCAATACTATCGAAAGTTCATTAAGAAATTTTGTGCTATTTGTGGTCATATGTTAGATACTATAAAAAGAGGGATGAAAACCAAATTTTTTTGGAATGAGCAAGCTAACCATGGATTTGAATTGTCAAAGAAGAAGATTTCCACTCAACCAATTCTAACACTGCCAAGTTTTGAGAAGTTATTCATAGTTGAGTGTGATTCTAGTAATGTTTCCATTGGAGCTATTTTGAGCCAAGAAGGAATAACAGTGGCTTTTAACAGTGAGAAGCTCAGTGATGATAATAAGTACTCTTATTATGAATTAGAGATGTATGCTCTAGTCCAAGCACTAAGGAAATGGAGGCACTACTTGCTTCCTAAGGAGTTTGTGGTATATTCTGACAACATGGCTCTTAGTTTCCTAAACTCCCAAGACACGCTTAGTCATAAACACATTAAATGGGTAGACTAATTGCAGGCTTACACCTTCAATATCAAGAACAAGAAAGGATTGCCAAAAAAAGTAGAAGATGCTTTAAGTAGAAGGCTACTGATGGTACAAGAAGTATAGTTGCAAAGAATGGGTATTGAAAGTTTTAAGGACCTATATGTTGAGGATGAAGAATTTGCAGAGATCTACAAGGTATGTAAGGAGCATAAGAACAACTTCTACGGTGAGTTTTCTTATTACACTTTGCAAAGTGAATTATTGAGGGAGTGAGTTATGTGTCCCTAGGGGATCAATTAGGGAAATGTTTTTTCAAGGAAAGCATAATGGTGCACTTAGTTTTCACTTTGGAGTCAATAAGACCCAAGAGTTAGTGCAGAAGTTTTATTTTTGGCCAAGGATGAACTTAGATGTCAGGAGATATGTGGAGTGTTGTGTAGTGTGTCAGAAAACCAAAGAAACATCCTCTAATATAGGCCTTTACCAACCTCTTCCCATCCTAAGTAGACCATGGGAATGTTTAAGTATGGACTTTGTTGTAGGGTTAAAAAGGAAAAAACATGGATTTGACAATACCTATGTCATAGTAGATAGGTTTAGAAAGATGGCCCATTTTTCCCCTGCAAGACAGTCCATGATGCATGTCAGATAGCTCTTCTATTATTCAAGCAGGTAGTAAGAATTAATGGGTTACCATTGACCATAGTGTCATTCAGAGATACAAAGTTCATGAGCCATTTTTGCAAGACACTGTGGAAAAAGCTAGGAACCAATTTGTCTTTTGGGCTTGCATATCACCCTTTGAATGATGGTCAAACTGAGGTGGTTAATAGGAGTCTAGGTAACCTCCTAAGTTTCTTATCTAAGGAGTATGGTCAAGCTTGGGACCAACTCATTGGACAGGTAGAGTATGCATATAATGACACTGTCCATAGAACCACAAGAAGAAGCCCCTTTGAAATCATTATTTATGGATTACACCCCAGAGGGAAATTTGAACTCAAGGAGTTGAAAGATGGAGCCAAAGGAAGTGGCTATGTAGAATATTTTTCACAATCTATGAAGGAAGTGCATGATACAGTCAGGAAGACTTTGACTGAGAATACCGAGAAGATAAAGCACAAAGTGGATGAAAGAAAAAGGGATGTCCAATTCCAAGTAGGGGATCTAGTAATGGTCCATCTAAACAAGGCAAGATTGTAGAAAGGAGTGCCTAATAAAATAGAGATGAGAAGAATTGGCCCATGTACCATACTGGTCAAATATGACACCAATACATACAAGGTGGAACTTCCAGAGGATTTTCATTTATCTCCTACGTGTTAGAATGAATTTAGAATAACTAAGAGGGGGGGTGAATCAATTATCCTCAGGTCTAGATGTGCCCATTTAAAAATTTATACCAATTTGAACAATTCAGATCTGCTTGGCAGCAATAATATAAAAGTGTGTAGTTTACTGTACTAATGAAATAAGCTTGCAGAAACTTAACAGTAAAACACAACATAAACATTCACACATTTTGACACCATGATTTAACGTGGAAACCCAATATGGGAAAAACCACCAGTAACATGCTACTAAAATTTCACTCTTCTGAAGTGAGCTCTATTAGGAGCCAACCCTGTTAAAGATTACAAAACACACTGTCAATTGTGACCTGGTTAAAGGATTTAATCACCCTGTCAGGAGTGGCCTTGTTAGAGGACTTAGAACATTCCAATCTGAATGTCACCTTGCTCAAAGGATTTATATAATGACTATTAGGTAAACTTGGTTAAAAGAATTTAAACTGACACAATGGATATAAAGTAATTAGCAGGTGTGATCTGATTCATACAACTTACTTTTCCAATCCAGATCCAATTCAGCTCTAATGCTAATTTACTGAGTGGCCTCCATTCTCATTTCAATCTTTAGATCTGCTTGGAAATCCATCAAACACTCTCTCTGCTTCTCTACTCAACCTTCTTTGCTAGATCATGCTATTCAGTCAATTAACCATGCAATCCTCTTGCATACTCTGCATATACAAATCTCTCCATGAATAACCCCTTGAGGTTATCATATAACTCTTCATCTAGGTTAGACAAATATTTTTCCACTTAATCAAGATCGTAGATCTTAGGTTAGGTCAGATCCAACAGATCTTTCCATCATCACATTTAATTTATTTCTCCAATACAATCACCAATTTAATCTTGAATCCATGTGTTAATAATGGTTTCCCATGCATTTAATCAATGTGGACCAAAATTAACTATCCATAATAAACTTCACATATTCCAATAAATTCACTTATGTCGGCCAGAGATCTCAAATCTCATCAATTACCAAAATACTATTGCTTGGCCAACACTGTGTTCTTTCGCTCGGTTGCCTCTATATTCCTCGACATTTCACTGGTGCTTGGCCATCACTGGCTTCACTTGGCATCAACTTCGCATTGCTCGGCATCAACTTCTCAGTGAACTATCAGTGAAAGATAAACAACATATCACTTTGCCAATGTGCCAAATGATGAAGTACCCTTGTGTTTACCCATAACTCAACCATTTCCCTCGGTCTTCTTGTTATCCTTTACTTCAAATATTCTTCACCAATCAATAGATATGGTACTCAAACAAATAGCAATAGTCTCATCAGTCAAGGTTTGACATCAATGAAAAAACAACAATTGTTTCCATTGTAGCTTTCTAAACAATCTTTCCAACAATCTCCCTCTTTGGCATTGATGGAAACACTATACAATAGAGCAATAATTTTCAACCATAGTTACCATACAATCCAAAAAGTCTACCTGTGTTCTTTGATATGAAAAAATCTTCATTAATTTCTTTAGCTTCATTCTAATTCTCACCTTGTAAAATTTTTCTTCCTTTGTGTCTGTGATCACACTGACGTCTTTCTGTTTCCTTTCATCAATCTCTTTTTCTCTAAGTAGTAAACTCTCCCTCTTTCAGTAAACTTCTCCCTCTTTGACAACAATGCCAAAGAAATTGACATCTTCATCATGCATATTCTTCTGTTATAAACTCTCTATCATGCTGTTCTTGTCATCTTTCTTATGACTGATCCTCTTTTCTATCTTAGTCTGTCTTTCACAACTTTAGGCAACATCCTAAAGTGTGACTGCCTGTGCATCAATGTGAAAAATATTCTGAATATAACATTTGTTGCAATAGTATCATTCTGAACTAATTAGCCTCATTTAGGGGAATCACCCCTAATTTACCTTGTAGATAATCATGAGCATCCTTGGGTAGTGGCTTTGTAAATATGTCTGCTAACTGTTCCTTAGTGTTCACATACTCTAGTCTTACTTCCTTCTTCTGAACTAGCTCCCTCAAGTAATGATACTTGATAGCTATATGATTTTTCTTAGAGTGCATTACAGGGTTCTGAGAAATATTAATGGCACTCGTGTTATCACAATATATGACAACTAGTTCTATGATCTCTTCTTTCATACCTTTCAGGAGTATCTCCAACCACACAATATTAGAGCAATTAACTGCTGCTACCACATACTCGGCTTCAGTTGTAGATTGTGAGGTGAATTTCTATTTCTTGCTTGTCCATGAAACTAATATTTTTCCCAAAAGAAATGCTCCTCCTGTGGTGATTTTTCTATCATCAACATTTCTAGCCCAATCAGAATAAGTATAAACTCTGAGTTCAAATTTATCATTCCTTTTGTAATACAGACCATACTCATTTGTTCCTTTCAGATATCTCTGAATCCTTTTTACTACCATCATATGACTTTCCTTGGGATTGGCAGAAAATCTAGCAACAATTCCAACAACTAATGCAATATTAGTTCTACTGTGTACAACATATTGTAGTTTTCCAATCATTGATCTGTACAGTGTTTGATTTACTTCTTTTGTCTCATCATTTTTGGTCAACTTTTGTCCAGTAGCCATGGGTGTACTCACTAGTTTTGAATCTTCCATTCCAAAATTTTTTAGTATCTCTTTGACATATTTTGATTGAGTTATATAGATACCATTCTTCATCTGATATATTTGTAAGCCAACAATTTTTTTTATCTCACCAAACATAGACATCTCAAATTCATTTTGCATCTCCTTTGCAAATACTTAGAATAACATATCTTTTCCACAAAAGATAATGTCATCAACAAAAAATTTAGCTAATAAAGTACCTTTACTTTGCTCTATCTTCAAATATAGATTGTTGTTGTCATTGGATCTTGCAAATCTAATCTTCATCAGATAGTTGTGCAATCTCTCATACCATGCTCTGGGTGCTTGCTTCAATCCATATAGTTCTTTGTGTAACTTGCAAACCATATTTATTTTTCTTGGGTCAACAAATCCATCAGCTTGTTCAATGTATACTTCTTCTAATATCCCATTTAGAAATGCTAACTTTACATCCATTTGATAGACTTTAAAACCTTTGTAGGTTTCATATGCAAGAAAGGTTCTTACTCCTTCCAATCTTGCAACTGGAGCGAATGTCTCTCCATAGTCAATTCCTTCCTCTTGCATAACCCTTGCATACCAATCTAGCTTTATTTCTTGTTACCACTCCATGTTCATTCAGCTTATTTCTGAATACCCACTTAGTGCCAATTACATTTTTATCATTCGGCCTAGGTAAAAGTGTCCAAGTATTGTTCTTTGCAATCTATTCAATTTCTTCGTTCATGGATTGAATCCAGTCTTCATTGTCAAAGGCATCTTTTACTGTTTTAGGCTCAAAATCACATAATAAGTAGGTATCTTCTCTCAATTTTATTCTTGTCATGACTATAGAGTCCTTTGCTCCTATGATTTGATTAGGTTTATGGTGCCTTCTTACATACTTTTCCAAAGTAGGTTCTTTCTCTACTTCAGATTGATCATTCATGTTTAATTCAGGTTGAAACTGTGACTCAGCATCTCCATCAGATAGCTCGGCAGTCACCTCCTGTTGCTCGACAATCTCATTTTGTGACTCGGCAGGTACAGACTGTTGCTCGACAATTTCATTCTTAGTTATAGGTAATACGTTAGAATCTTCCTCATCAAGATAGGTGAATGATTTGTAACTCTCAGGCTTAGTCATGCTTTTAGCTTCATTTCTTTCTGCATATTCATCAATTCTAACACTAAGAGGCGGGGGGGGGGGGGGGGAATNGGGGTGAATCGGTGTTTGTCTATTAATTACTTTTTCATCAACTTAAACATAAATCAAACATACATTGAATGAAGCTTAACATAAGAACTCATAACACAAGATATGATTACGGGGAAACCTTAATCAGAGGAAAACCCCGGTGGGAATTAGTACCCACAAATATTGTACTAGGTATAATGAACCTATTAAAGTTCCTTTGACCTGTTAGAAGCAGTCTTTACAATATCAGTACAATGACCTAGTTAAAGGTCCGACCCTGTTAGGAGTCTTTTACAAAACCCTGTTAAAGGTATATGGCTCACTGCCTAGGCTCACTGTCCAATAGGATGAAGGCTACAACCTTCTGAGAGATGATATACACTATATCAAAATGAACTGCTGTCTGATCAGTTTCGTGTATGTGCGAATGCTCTTACTCTCTTAAAGAGCTATATCATATACTAAATTCATCATACTGCTCTTCTATATCTTCCTCTTACATAATAATTGACACTTGTAACATAACTTTATATTACGTACTTATATGTTCATATCCGAATAGGCGTGACCCAAAAAAAGACTCTAGTCGGCCCTAAAACAAAATACACAACACTTCCGAACAAGTCAGCTCAAGCATGTTTACTACAATGCTAATTACATCATTACAAAAATATAACCAAAGGTGCTTAGCCATTACATAACAAAATAATTCACGCTGATCAAAACACTAGTCGGCTTCCATGCTCTATCTTCTGGACTGCTGGTCTATTGATCTACCTATAACTTTGCTGTACTATTATTTTTTACTATGCATGTCTGGATGTAGCATGTACACATGTCATACAACATATATCTGAACACTCATATGCTGACTTGATCTCTCACATGTGCGCTGATGTACTGATCGTTGAATATCTCTATCTGCCCTACTTTCCATACTTAGTCATTTTGTCTTTCATGACATAAACTAAACATGACTTTGTTGCCATGATGACAACACAAAATGAGTCATGCATCCTTAGGAATTCAACTTGCCAACAATCTCCCCCTTTGTCATTTATGGCAACAAAGGAATGTGGCCAAGTTTCTCAAAATGACTTAACACAAAAAATGACTGTATATCATAACATCTTATTGATATATACATATACTTCTCTACATATACACATTCTATATTACTCCCCCTTTGAAATTAATGACAAAGGTGTACAAAAACTTGTAAGTCTTCTACACACTTACTCCATGTAAACTTCAAGGTACATAATCTGAAGAGATTGGATCTCTTTCTTCCAGAATACTTTCATTGCATCAACTGTCTGAAGATGCACGCATAGGGAATAAGTCAGTTTCTCCATCTTCATCAAATCCATGCATGGACCTTGATCATATGTTACAATGGTGGCATCAATCTGTTTGATGTTCTCATTTAAGACTGCTAGAGATGGCGCAAGTGCATTTCTCAACTGAGTTTGTCTTACTCTTATCTTGCTGATCTCCAACTTAGCTTTCTCAATCTTGTCTAACTTCCCTTGATAAACATTGTTGCGGATGTTCATGTCTTGCATGGATGTTTCAACTGATTTTCTGATGCTGTCCACCATGATCTCTGCCTCTTCTACCTTTTTAATGTGCTTAGAGGTGAACTTCATGAACTCTATCTATGCAGTTAGCTATAACTTTCTTTCCTTTAGCTACTAATTCTTTCAGTATGGATTGCCCAATCTTCAAATATTTTAGGTCTAAGGTAAAATTTTTTACCAATTCATTCAACCTCTCCTTCTTGTATTCATCTTCTACAATTTTAGTAGCATAGTCTACTAAGCTTGTAAAGTGTGATTTAAAGTTTGTCAGAATGCTGTCCACATCTTCAACTGATTGGACTTTGGCTACTTTCTTGTCAGCAGGCACTAAGTCATTCAATATGTTTATTGATTCCAAAAAGCAAGGGTTCCTCATCAGTTGTTTCTCCTTTTCTTTTTCCATAGAAAGAATGCTGATCTTGATTAGGTCTTCTTCTCCTCATGCATCCAGACTTGCTGAATTAGGAGTTAACCTTGACAACAATGAGGTAGATGGTTGAGTGGATGGTGAGAATATAGTATTCTAACTGGTATCCATGCATTCAATATTTATTGGTATCTCTTTGATTGGTGTCTCATTATCTTCTTCATTCAAGTCAATTGGATCATTGGAGGGAACTTCATCTTGTTGTGCAGATGTATCATCGGTGTACATTTCTTCAGTGCTTACAAATGCTTTATCAACTTTGCCCATATCTATTTTAGATGCTGTCATGGATATCTTGATATCATCAACCACTATAGTATCTTCTGACTCTTTTTCTATATCAGAAGTTATTGTTACTGTGGGCGCTGAAACTTGTGGACCTGTTGTAGGTGTATTCTGAATTACTGCTTTTGTAGCCTATTTAGGAGGAGTTGGAGTTACCTTTGTTGTAGGCGCCATTGATGGATACATGTGTCTATCCATAAACACTTGTGCAAATGCCTTTTCTGTCTCTTTACCTATCTACTCATACTCTTTGTTCATAATTTGTAAGGTCCTGTCTTGGTTCTGAGATGAGGCTTCACTAGATCTAATAAAATAGCCTTCTCATCATGCAAGAATACAGGGAGAAGAGTATCCAATGTTTCTTCTCTAATCCTCATGTCTTCTTCTATTGCATGTCTTTTCATGATCTCCAATATGTTCCATAACTGATCCGGTATCACTGTCTTGAGTTCAAGAACCGACTTCTTAAACTTGATCATATGAGATATGATCATAGAGTGTATCTCAGTCTTATCAATTTCTTGATATTTGTCATACACTTTAGCAATTGTATCTAGTCTACCTTCATTTACAATTCTGTTCTTCAAGACATTTAGACTAGGTCTAAATCCTACCTCAGGAGGAGCTTGAGTATTCCTTTCTTTTCTTCGAGTGTTCCTTGATGATGGATGATTTGTGGGCGCCTATTTTCTTCCTCTAGACTTTTTGCTTGGTATTGAAGGTGGAGATGAGTCTAGGTCAATAGTGGTAGAGGGCGTAGAAGTGCTCTCTACTTTCTTCTTCTTTTGGATCTCTTCAATCTTCTCAATTTCTTTGGCTATCTTGGCTTCTCTAGCTTTGTCAAGATCTTCTTGAGTGACTCCATGAACTTTTAGTATGTTAGATGTAATTCTGGATGCTTTCCTTTTGTTATCAGCATTGTGTAAGATAGTGTCTACTTCACTGGTCTGCTCTTTGTAAGTGCCCCATCTAGGCTCATTAGGATCTTTGGGTGCAAAAAATAGAACTTGTGCATATCCTTCTAACACATGTTCTTCCACTTCATAACCAAGAGGATGAATCCATTTGGTTCTAGGTTCAACTACTTCCATGTAAGTGCAATCTGTTTCTACCATGAAACATATGGTATGCTTATATTTCTCAACTATCTTCTCAGATAATCTAAACCTATTCTTCATCTTGATCCTAAATGTCTTGATATCCATATCCATGACGTCCCTTACACTGATCTCTAAAGTGGCCTTAAGAGAAATTTGAGACATTGTGGGTTTGCTCTTGCCTAGGTAAAGGTTTGCAACCTTTCCAACAATATGGAAATACAAGTAGATGATCAAAGATCAAAACCTGAATGTCTTGCTCTTGTCATGCTTGATGATTTGAATGTTTTCAATCAGTTGAGCATGCAAGATCTCACATAGGTTGTATTGAGTGTTATCCTTCACCATTCTGATAGCTACTAGGACCGTTGCTATAGAGACACTGTTCAACCTGCTTTCTTATTGAAACTTATACCCAAGTATCATTGTTAGAAGTTTTATGTCATCTTCCTTGATAGGGTCAACTGTCATCCCGCACTTGTCACTTCTAGATAGGCAAACTTGTTCAATTTTCTTCTTGACATCCTTGCCAGTAGGAAAAACTGGTCCAGTCTTGGGAAGTCTAGTTAATTCATGGATTAGGTCTATAGTGATGCACATAGGAACTTCACCAATCCAGTAAAGGTCATAATGTATTCTGCTTAGCAAAATCTTCACCCATTCTAGCTCATCAAACTCATGCACATTAGAGTATTCAAAAATAGGGTTATCAATCAAGTGCGCGAACTCATCCTTGAATGTGTAATCAGGTTTCATCATAGATCCCATATGAGTGGCTATGCTGATATCTCCTACTGTTTCCTTCTTACAGTAAATATATGCGCGGATATCTTCTATGTGAACAACACCTAATGGGGTCTTGGAGAAAGCTCCTTCCACATCATCTAGTATGGATTTGAATGGATTCTTCTTGAATACAAATCTCTTCCTCTCTGCAATATCAAATACAACTGGAGTCGCCATCCTTACTTGGAACTTGATTAAGTAGGGTTTCACAAAATTTTAAAACGGCGTGACTGCTAGGGTTCCGTTTCAACTTCTTATCCATTTGGTTAGCTACCAAATCTGTTATGCTTCCATGCCTTGATGCCTAGTGCTCCAGTGCTCTCCAAATTTTGTGATCTTGAATGCAAGTGTGAAGAAGATTGAACACTTACTTTCTTTTATAAAATCTACCGCATTTAATGTTTGCAGCCGTACGCAAATTACTCAGAGATTTCGCAACTTTGATCCTGATTAATTTGAGACAAGGCATGTATGCATATAGAAATATTATGTGCTTATAACCATGAATTCATAGGCACATACTCAGAGGTGAGTATACCAACCACACAGGGGTCCTGAGCTAGAATAGCTCCCCCTAAGACCAAGAAGGTCTATTCAAGCAGAAGTAGAGGGTGCGTCCATTGTGGATGCATCAACTACTTTGTCAACATCATTGTCCTTCTTTACTTCAA
>MU228310.1:1006956-1019274 GCA_018584345.1 Thuja plicata
GGCAACAGGTCGAATCACACAGGCAGGTAGGATGAATAACTCATATTCAGTCTTGTTTGTTCTTGGTGAAGAAGGACTATGTTGAAGTGTGTGGTTGATTGAGAAGGCCAAAATTAACTCATACACTAACAAGGGTGATAAATTAAGAAATATAATTAGTAGTATAGGGCATGTGGATTCCTTGCTTCAAATTCATGATTATTTTTTTCATTTTGGATCCAAGTTATTTTTTAAGGGTCAAAATGGATAGAGGCTTTAATATCACTTTTGAGTTCTCCTCTTTAATTTATATTAAAATGAATTGTTTATGGTTTTTTATGGATTCAAACCATATTACGAAGGGTTAATATTTACAATTCAATGATCACTTAATGGAGCTAAGCCCTATAATTTAAGACAATATTGTAGGTAGTGTCCAAATGGGGGTAGTCACATTGAGATACTTATTGTGGATGTTGGTAAAAAAAATAAATGTCATTTTAATGTTCAAGATTTTATAACTAAGCATGATATGGTGTTCTTGGAATCAAGTTACATACAATATCATTACCTTTAGATATATAGAAGAGAATTCAGAAGGAATATGTATCAAATAAAATCTAGTTGTATTGTTGGGTACTTTGAATATATGTATTTTCCTTTATTATAATTTAAAATCCTTCACTACTTCATATTCATTCATGCAACATGTTTTTAATAGAAAATTATAGAAATTTATATTGAATTTCTCCTAGGATTGTTTTAAGTTATAATGAGTTTCAGAAAGGTAATTTGCAACATTTAGCTATAGCTGTGGAATTATTAGAGCAACACACATTCTTTACATAATAATCCAAGTTTAATTTTGGAATAACACAACTTCACTATGTGAGCTAGATATCATCGATACCAAAGAAGTGCAAAGAGATCATCTATGTAGAGTTGATAGAAAGGTTGTTAAGAAATATTTACATATAGATAAACCATCACCAAAAAATGTTGAAGTAGCTAGGATTTGCATGCAAACAAATCCACAAATAAGAAATGTGAAAAATGAGAAATATCATAAACATATAATTATAAAATGCACCAATGAGTATTGTTTATAAATGCAAGCAAGAATAGGTGAGAAGGTAGGAGTCAAAAAGTAACTACTCCTTTGCATATTAAAAAAGTGTAGGACTCCATGGATAGGTTTTACGACACTTGGTGATTTTGCATGAGGTGAGACTAAAGTATAGATAACTCTATGTGAGCTTAAGTGTGCAGTGTGAATATGACTTTACTATGTAGGATAAAAGATAACTATTTTTATAAAACCTCTTTTCATGCATAAACACTCTGTTAGGATTAAGTAATACTGAGAGGGGGGGGGAGGTGAATCAATATTACAACACTTTAAATTAAACTTAAATCAATTCCAAATAAACTATAATATTGCTGAAATGAAAAGAACATAAGGAAATAACACACAACTCATTACACCATAAAATTTTGTCAAGGAAACCTTGGCCAAGGGAAAACCCCGATGGGGATGGTACCTAAAAGAATGCACTAAAGTATAATTTCCTTGATAGGAGACCTATCCATGTTAGGAGCTAAATATTACACAGTATGATTCCTTGTTAAAGGAATATCAACCATGTTAAAGGTATACAACACCTTGTTGGTACAATGAGCTTACAACTCTTACAACCAATACTTATGTTACAAAGTGTTCTCAGTAATGAAAAAAAAAGTATCTCCAATGCTTAGATAGTTCTAGTTGTAGCTCTCAAAAATATTTTTCAATCTATGATCTCGCATCTGCCATCAGTCATCTCTAACTCTTTCACATATACCACTTCGATTTACAAAATGTTCTTCATATATATATGTATTACATTAATTAGTCAACTTCTCAATTACAATACAAAATATAATAAATACTTATACAAAAAGTAAGTACAATATCGATGCTCCTATATTACCAAAGTATAGGTAATTCACAATGACAATCCAACTTAGCACGTTTGGATTCTATCTCATACTCCCTCAATCATCGTGATTGTTCAGCTGCTCTATTTCACTATTCTACTGTCTTCGCATGTCTTCAAATCACTCTAACTCTCTGTGATAATCACAAAAACACAATCAAACTTAACTGAAGGACATACATATCCCATAGTGTCTTCCTCTAATTTCGCAAGTCATCAAACATCATATATGATCTTTGCTATCCAAAACAATACTATTATACTCTGTACTTTTATTTTTATACTTAGTCAATTTCATAACTGCATCTTCAAAATTGTACTTTAATTGATCATTGTATCATATGTGTTGCCATAAATGAAAACCTTCAAGTGTCTCATATCACATCAAAAACATCACTTTCAAATAATCTCTCCCTTTGGCATTGATGGCAATACTTAGCAAAAAATGACTACGTGTCCGAATACAAACTGTTCTCTTTTTTTCTCTTCTTTTCTTCTTTTCTCATTTTTCTTCTCTTCTCCCCCTTTGATAACAATGGAAAAGGTGTATCCAAAAATTTACAAAAATGTATAATTTAGTGCTTTCTCACTAGTTTTAGAATATCTTGAAAGGAATCTTCCAAGATCTTCACTTTTGCATTCCATGACTCTACCAATAGCTGACTAACATGTATTAGTCCATTCAATGCATAGGATGAAGTATCTGGTGCCTTCAACTCTATTGGCATAGAATTTATCAATGAATCTGCAGTCTTCTCCATATCAGATAGAAAAACTTCAAGAATTGATAGCTTAGGAGTGATTAGACTCCTCAGAAAACCAAATCTTGTCATTACTCTCCCCTTCTCTATATCCAAGACATTCAACTTATCAAAAATATTTGATACCTCTTTGTCCATCTCCATTACAGATTGTGAGGATGTCTCACAACTGTCCATCATGCTATTCAGAGTAGACCTATCCTTTGCAATAATATCTTCAATATTCTAAATGTGTCTTATAGGGTTCATACAATATTTGTATAACATCCTTCCATGTGTGACACAACTTTTGATGTGGCTGATCTCGGAATGCCCAAGTCCCATGAAATAGATTGGCATACCTCCTTCAACTTCTTCTCTAGATAAATTTTCTCTTCCTTCTCTTAAAGAATCTTCACTAATGACTCATAGTGACCATCAAAATCATTTAGTGCCATTTTCAGATTCTCTGCTTCATCTTTACTTTGAAAAACAATGGGGACTGGAAGTAGTTTATTTATAGTACCAACTGCTCTAGTAATTACCCTAGTATTTTTGTCTCCTTTTAGCTCAGATCTTTATTTTTCCTTTGTGAATGCGGTGAAGGATAGCCTCAATCAGTTCATCCTCATCCATACTGGCAACATCTATGCTTATAGACTTGTCCTTACTTTCCAACAATAGAATAGTAGATGTGTCAATTTCAGGTTTTACATCAACTCTTGCCTCTTCTCCTTTTGCTGTAACTATCTCTTCTCTCCATTCAGATTCTACTTTTTTCTCTTCCTCTTGTTTTTTTTCCTCTTCAAGTACCATTGTATTATCAATATTTCCTTCAAATGGATGTTTTTCATAAAGTGAAGTGACAAGGGTCACAAGCACACTAGAAAAAAATAAATCTGGTTGCTTGTCAGTACTTACTTCTCTCTTCTCAATATTTGCCTCAACTAACTTAGAGCTCTCTCCAATTCCTATAGGTGTAGGCATAGTAGGTTTAGAAGGTGAGGTTTTCTCAGGAATATTGCTCATATGTATCTAATCTAATTCCTTTTGAGTCTCCTCTATGAATTCATCATATTTCTACCCATAATTTTCACTAATCTTTCTTTACTTCTAAACAAAGGTTTGAGTTCATTAACTCTCTCTCTCTCTCTCTCTCTCTCTCTCTCTCTCTCTCTCTCTCTCTCTCTCTCTCTCTCTCTCTCTCTCTCTCTCTCTCTCTCTCTCTCTCTCTCGTATAGAAACTATTGGAAACATATCCTCAATATCTTGATTCCTAATCGCCTCATCTTCTATATTTTCAAGTTGTTTTCTAATCTCTAGTTTACCATATAATTCCTCAGGTATACTACCCTCTATCTCTAATAGATTCTTCTTGAATACAATTAGATGATTAATCACTATGTCCTCAATCACTATTTTTTCAGATGCATCATACTTGTCATATTATTTATTCAATGAAACAAGCTTCCCTTGCTCAATAGCTCTCTTCTCTAGCATCTTTATATCTGGATTCCAGAGCTGCCTATCATTTGTGGTATCTTTTTCAACTTTCTTCTCTTCTTCTTCTTCAGTTCTTTGCTTCTTAGGAGGTGAGTCCAGTTTAGTGGACCTTTTGTTTCTCTGAGGAAAAATCTTTGTTATCTCTTCTTGTGATGTCTTCTATGGTGGTGAGGGTGTAGTTACATCAATTATAGTAGAAAGTGGACTAACTACCTGTTCAATTTTCATAACTAGAACTTCTAGAATGACTTCATATCACATAGGGTAACACCATTTCTTTATTGGTATAAATACCTCAAAACATACACAATCAGTTTCAACCATGAAACATATTGTATCCTTATATCTCTCAACTAACTCCTTAGGAATTCTGAATCTTTCTTTCATTTGCCTCTGTAGCATTTTGATCATCCCAAATAGTTCTCCATCTACCCATGCTCTATTTTGTCTTCTATAACTCTATGATATCTTAATACTAGTGGGTATGTTGTCTTTCCATGCTACAGGATGCATTCTAGGAAATTTATGCTCGATGTGGATATACATGTGAACTAGAAGTGAGCCAAATCTAAAATCCTTAGATTTATCCTTCTTAATTAACTTTATATTCTCTAAAAATTGTTGTGCCAGAACCTCACATAGGTTGAATGTAGTATTTTATTTTACCATCCTATAAGCCATCAAAATAACTCCCGTTGAGACTAAATTAGGTCTGCTGCTATAGTAAAATTAGGTTTGCTGCTATAGTAAAGCTTATATCCAAGTATATTGCAACTAGTGTTACATCTTGTAGGAAAATATTATTCCCTGTCACAGCTCACCTGTCCCATTTGGAATGTGTTAGGGTTTCAACTTGTTTCTTTATATTCTTTTCTGCCATAGGGGTAACTCCAGTGTTGTCTAGTCCAGTTATGTCATGAATTAAATGACTACAAATCTTTACAGGTTTCTCCCCTATCTAGATAAATTGGTCATAAACTCTGCTTAGTATTATTTTGAACCATTCCTCTTCGTTGAATTCATACAAGTCTAAAATTTTCATAATGCTCAGATTGTCTAGGTGTTTGAACTCATCCTTCATTTTACCATCATCACCCATCATGTCTTCCATTTCGATAGTAATCTCATCATCTCCCAATGTGTCATATTTGCAATGTATATATGTCCTAATATCCTCTACGTACAAGAAAAAGTGTTGTGTTTGGGAAAAGGATCCTTCAGGGTAATCTTCAAAAGAATTAAATGGATGTTTCTTGAATTTATATCTAGGTCTATCCATAATATCATAAATTAATGGTGCATCCATAACTTATGTTTGAGTAGATAGTCTAAATACCTTAAACACGCTAAATTTCAAACTTCCGCTTCTATGAATCATGCAATGTGGCTTCTTGGTAGTTAGATACTCTCTAAACTCTGCTCTCCTTGGTCACTGCTCTTCAAATGGTAAAGAAATAAGTAACTCATATGTCTTTTATTCATCTCTATGTGAGAAAATGCACTTTACCCAATAAACTCAACTTTGCACACTGTTCAGTTATTCACTAATCTCGTGATCATAGAATATGAATCCTTCGATGTTGAACTCATAGATATGGGTTCCATAATGTCTACATACACTTTAACCAAGCTTTCATGAGCTTACTCCGCATGATCAGGGGCTAGATATAATCTGGTGTCTTCATCCAATGCTCCCCCTAAGGCCATGTTTGGCCATTTAGGTTGATGTAGTAGTGTTAGCATAAGGCAAAGATTCAGTAGCATCTACTGTCTCTTTTTGAACCAATATCTCATTTGAATCTTTTATTTTCCATACCTTACCACTATTGTTATCTTCTACTTTCTTGAAACAATTGTCAAATTCACTTTTGTAATTTGCAAGACTCTTACCAGTATCATTGTCATTCCTCTTTGTATCCATAGGAGGTGGAACTTGAAGGCATTATATTTTTACATTACTATATACAAGGAAAAACATGATCTACACCATTAGTTTACACTACACAAATGGACATGGCAGAGCACTACCCAATGCCAAGGTCACCCAATACTGCCAAGTACAAAGCATCCCGACAAACACTATTCAGTGTTACTCGATGAAAAAATGGATAAAGGAACCCGAGGAGTAACAAAAGTGCAACTCGATGAAATAGAAAAGAGAGGAACCTGATAGATGAAGGGAACCTGATGATCAGTTCAACAAAGGAACACCGATAGGCTTTCAGTTCAATCCGATGACCAAGAATCGATAGTCAGTTACATCCTGCAAAACGGGGATCTGACTTTCCACGTCAGATAAAACAATGAAGTTGTATATTTAGCTTCTTGTTTTTGTTTTAAATCCATTATGTGTGGAGAAAGAAATGTAATTATTATTGTTTTAATCAGTTTAACTATTTTAAAACATGCAAACTAAAGGATCAAGGTCAAGTTTTATATCTTGGATCAAGAGTTAACATTGTAATGTGTGATTCTAGAATAGGTCAAATACTTGTATAAATAGATGCTCAATCTATTGTGAACATGTTTTTGTTTGATGATGATTGTAGCCAATGAGAGCATCTAAGGATCATACAAGAGAATTCATGCAGAAGAACATAAAAGGATCAAATCAGTTTCAAGAATAGAACACAGGCTATCGACAAGCAGAGAAAAGGTATCAATCAATCACTATAGGTGATATTCATATTTTGAGATCTTTAATGCATCTGTGATCAGAAATTATAGATTTCATACAATCAGGTCAAACATATTGTACTCATTCTAAAAAGTGTAGTACACTTAAGAAATCCTTTCAAGAAAGGTGGAACTAACACTCCTATTGTAAATCTCTTAACCGAGTGCACAATTAAATCAGTGTTGCTAAAGCTCTTAACAGAGTATATCTTAATAAGTCTCTAGTTTAATACTCCTAACAGGGTAGATCATCAGAAGTGATCAATTGTAAGCCTTTACCGGCTCCCTTCCATTCTCCAGATAGTGAAGTTTTGTGGGTGCCATCCCCACCGCAGTTTTTACTTCCTAACAGGAGTTTTTGGCGATATCATATCTTGTGTTATGTGTTTATTACTTTCATGAATGTTTCTATGAATGTTGCAAACAATTAAAGATTATGAATTAATACTACTTTCATAAGGAGAACATCAGAAATGGTCAGAAATAATGGAAAGAATGATTACTAATGATCAAAGGTGAAAAGTGTTAAAAGTTTTAGAGGTACTGATTCACCCCTCCCCTCTCAATACTGCTTCCCATTAATCCCAACAAGTGGTATCAAAGCTAAGTCTCTTCTTGGAAAGCTTAAAGGCTTAAGAGTAAAGATCATATAATGGAGAAGTACAAACTTGATAAGATTATTGAGAATAAAAAGCTTGAGATACAGATGTTATATGAACAGTATAAAGAAGCAAGAATCAAGATGAGAGAGTTGTTGGATGAGAGAAAATGTATGGCAACTCAGAGCAATGAAAAAGATTATCAAGAAGAAGAGATTCCAGATTTCTTTGAATCTTCAGGATCAAATACAAGTATTACATCAGACACATCAGAAGAGAACATCAAAAATCTAAAGGAGATCAATCATCATCTGAAAGAGTTAATAAAGATGTTGCAAATCAGTCAAGAGACCCAGATGGTAAGAATGATTGATGTGATGAGTTCTGCTAGACAAGCTGAAACAAAAAGAACACTAGCTATTGATGACAGAAGGAAGATTATAGAAAAGCTACAAGAAAATGAGTTAGAAATTCAAAGACATGCTGAGCATCACCATGAGATTATAAATCTGATTATTCTTATGAGTCAAGAAGAAAATAGAACTCATTGAAATAGTATAGGCTATTGGTGAACTAAGAGAAGAAAATGATAAACTAAAGCATGAGGTTATAATTCAGCAACAAAATAATGAATTTATTGTTAGAATATTCCCAAAGGATAACTGAGAGGGGGGGGGGGAGCAGGTGAATCAGTTATCAGCCAATTTAATTCTTTTCCTTATTAACTTCAGAATACAACAAAGTAAATACACATTCAGATAACATAATAGACAACATTTCAATTTGGTTACGGGGAAACCAAATGGTAAAAGCTCCGGTGGGAATTAGTACCCACAATGAACTTTACTTGTTCATAGTAATCCCTGTTAGAAGATATTTCAACCTTGTTAGAAGTTTTACTTTACAATGCAATAAGTATAGTGACTTGGTTAAGGGTCTAACCTTGTTAAGAGTCTTTTACAAATAACCCTGTTAGGGGTGAGGACTCACTGTCCAAAAGCTCACTGCTTTAATGGTGAAGGCTAAAACCTTCTATAGAACATATATACACTATATTTGATGATGAAATATAGATTAGACCTATTGTCTTGATCAGTTCCAATGTATTGTAATCTTCAACTGCTTATTCACATAGATCCTTGATGAATGAAACAACTCTGATATTCTACTCTGTACTTTTTTTTGTCTCTATTCTTATCATTCACACTTTGTGTTTACAAACGAACTACTATAAGTAAAGTAGAAGGTCATGAAGACTCTTGGAAAAACTTCAACAACATCTTTGTCGGCTTAACTAAGCATGCAAACAATATTAAGTCCACACAACACAAACTAAACAGACACGACGCTTCATTAAGTCGGCTTCACCAAATCATCTCAAATAGCACGGTCCTGATGTTACATGATAGGCACATTTAACCAAACATAGTTAACTCATAAATAATCATGAATATACACATGCATATCCAGAAGATAGGCACAACTTAAAAAACATGTTAAATACATCGGCTCTAAACAGGTACTCTTCCAGAACTGTAACTCCCAATAATAGAATTACACAACTTGACTAAAACATCATATCTGAGTCTGCGTGTATGAACATAACATACTAGACATGTCTACAACCTAAATATATCCATGCAAGGATTGATATCATCATTCTGATAAGTACATATAGAATCACTACTGAATATTATATGTTGTCATCAATGAAAAACATATAACCAATCAACTGCACAGAAACAAATCTCCAACAATCTCCCCCTTTGACATTGATGGAAACATATGATTTTAAAAACATCCTTTGTTCATGGTGTCCTCTTTCTTTTAAAATCTTCTCAATATCCTCATCAAATATTTCTCTACACTGCTGCAGTTCCTCTGACTGTGTTTTTGTTCCATATATATACTCCCCCAGAGTATATGCTCCCCCTTAGTACATCAATGGCAAAGGGCGCCATAAACCATTAGGCATAGGTACTATTCCAGAAGTAGAGTAGTCAACCATTTAGCAGTCACAAGGGACTGATGTTCTTCTTTTATTCTCTAATCAGACTTAGGAGAGGTAATTACTCCCAACTTCTCTCTGAGATACTCAAAAGTATCTTTTGATAAAGGTTTTGTGAAAATATCTGCCAACTGTTCTTTGGTGCTCACATAGTCCAATTTCACTTCTTTGTCTGCAACCTTTTCTCTTAGAAAATGGTACTTGATCTTTATGTGTTTTGTCTTTGTGTGCATCATAGGGTTCTTAGACATGTTAATAGTGCTAGTATTATCACAGTGAAAAACAATAGGATAATCAACCTAAATACCAAAGTCTTTAACCATCTGCTTGATCCAAACCATGGTTGAACAATTCAATGCTGTTGCAACATATTCAGCTTCTTCTATTGACTGAGAAATACAGTTCTGCTTCTTACTTATCCAAGAAACCAACCTATCTCCAAGAAATACTGCTCCTCCTGAAGTACTCTTCCTATCATCAATACAACCTGCCCAATCTGCATCTGTATACACATGAAGTTGTACATTCTCTGATTTAAGATACCATAAACCATAGTCTATGGTTCCCTTTAGATATATGAATATCCTCTTGATTTCCATTAAGTGATTCTTCTTGGGTTCAACTAAAAATCTTCCAACAATGCCAACTGCATTAGATATGTCAGGTCTAGATTGTGTTAGATAAATGATTTTTCCAATCATAGATTTGTACAATGTCTTATCAACTGTTGTGGAATCATCATATTTTGAAAGCTTTCTTCTTGTTATCATAGGAGTGCATACTGGTTTACAGTCTTCCATCTTAAAGGTCTTCAATATTTCCTTCACATATTTTGACTGATTAATGAATATACCTTTATCTGTCTGCTTTACATTTTTATAGGACCAATCATGCTCATTTCAAATTCATTCTGCATTTCTTTTGCAAATGTTGTACTAAGCTTGTCATTACCTCCAAAGATAATGTCATCAACAAATATGGCAACTATTAGTAATCCATCAGGTGTCTCTCTTGTGAATAGGTTACAATTTGCTGCACCTTTCTTGAATCCAATCTTGGTAAGATAACCATCAAGTCTCTCATACCAAGCTCTTGGGGCCTGTTTAAGACCATAGAGTGCTTTCTTCAATCTGCATACTATGTCTGGTTTATCTAAAAGATTAAATCCTTTAGGTTGTTCTATGTATACTTCTTCCTTCAAGTCACCATTCAGAAAAGCTGACTTTACATCCATTTGATAAAATTTAAAGTCTTTGAATGTTGCATAGGCCAAGAACAATTTAATGACATCTAGTCTACTCACAAAGGTAAATGTATCAGTGTAGTCTATTCCTTCTCTCTACATATATCCTTTATATACCAATCTTGCTTTGTTTCTTACTACTGTACCTTCTTCATTCATCTTATTTCTGAAGAGCCACTTTGTTCCAATCACATTTTTGTCACTGGGTCTAGGAACCAATTCCCATGTCTCATTCTTAATTATCTGATCTAATTCTTCTTTCATTGCATTCTTCCAATCAGAATCATTAAAAGCATCTTCAACACTTAAAGGTTCAATTTGCGAGAGTAAACATACCTCTTCATCGATTGTTAGACTTTTTTATTTTGATCTGGTCAAAATGTTGCTCTGATCTCCAATTATGTCATCTTTAGAGTGGTATCTAGATGTGAATTTAGGAGCCTTAGGTGTTACTTCTTCTTCTATAATCTGTGATTCTTCTCTTCTTGATTCAAGGTCATTGCATGAGACATCAATGCAATCAAACATTTCTTCAATGATATTATTTTGCTGCTAGGCCTGGGTTCATCTTCAATCATAGGTGCATATTCATAGTACCTCTCTTGAACCATAAACTTCTCATCAATTTTTACATGAGTACTTTTAATTATCTTTATCAATCTTAAATTGAAACATCTGTATGCTTTTATTTTTATAGAGTAACCAAGGAAAATACCTTCATCACTTCTAGCATCAAACTTACCAACACCATCATCTCTCTTGATGTAGCATTTGCTGCCAAAAATTCTGAAATACTTTACTGTAGGTACATTACCAAACCAAAGTTCATAGGGTGTCTTATCTGCACTTGGCCTCAATTGAATTCTTTTGATAGTATAGACTACTGTATTTACAGTATCTCTCCAATATGTGTGCACAACTTTTCCTTCAATCAAAATAGTGCACACTGTATCAAGTATAATCCTATTCCTCCTTTCTGCAATTCCATTCTATTGAGGGGTTCTAGGAGCACCCAACTATATTTTTATTCCATTTTCTTCACAGTACTCATAAAACTGATCAGAGGTGAACTCTCCTCCTCTATCTGATCTCAGACATTTCAGTGTTAATCCAGATTCTTCTCAACCTTAGCTTTGAATATTTTGAACTTCTCAAAGGCTTTAGACTTCTCTTTTAAGAATGCAACCCACATCATCCTTGAAAAATCATCAACAAACAAAATTAAATACCTTTCTCTGTAGTATGATCTTTTTTGGGTAGGACCACATAAATCTGTATGCACTAGGTCCAATTTGTTTTCAGCTAAGTTCTGCTTGCTTATGAAAGAACTCCTTACATGCTTTCCCATAACACATTCCCTACACATTGTGTCAATTGGTCTTGCTATACTTGGAAGATATTTGACTGCCTTGACATTACTTATCTTTACTATGTTATCAAAATTGATATGACAGAGTCTCTTGTGCAATAACCAACTATCATCCACTTTTGCAACAAAACAACTTACATATGAATTGAGCTGAAAAACATTACCTTTTGTTTTGGATCCTGATGCAATCATGTCTCCATCCTTGTTGTTAATGATGCACTTGTT
>MU228310.1:1026547-1047274 GCA_018584345.1 Thuja plicata
TCAATATAAACCAATGCCACTAAGCTAAGGAAAGTAGATCCTTAGATAGAGATAGAAGGAGATAATACCTTGCCCCCTAGAGATGACGACAAAGGATATATCAAATTATATCAAAGTTATAAGAGTACGAGATATCCTTACAAAAAAAATGTCCTTGAAATAATATCATGAGTGTAGGAAATTATAAGGATAGAATGTAGAGAGAATAACCAATTAGACTCAAAGCCACATTCATGGTAAGAATATAATGGATCCTCTAAGACTGTAATAGAATACCTCTTGCCTCCCAGCTTAAGAGACAAGAGGAGAAACATGATCTAACTTGTAGAATCTTGAGTGTTTGCACCTAATCCCTTCAAAGGATTGAAAGCTTGAATCCTTGATCTTCAATGGAGAACTTGAATTCTTGAGAGGAAGACTTGAACACCTTGAGAGCTTGGAGATGGATGCTTGAACCTTTTTGCTTCTTGACAAAATCTTGATTAGAGCTTTTTGCACTTAGAAGACTTAGAGAAATGCTTCCTTTTATTTGAAATTAGAGCACAATCTTCTAAGGAGGCATACATAGGATAATTAAATTCAAATTAGACCCATGGCCCTAGAAAAGGACCTATATTAAATATAATTTAGGAATCAACGCTTCGGAACCCGATATAGCCAACCCAGAAGTGGGAAAAAATAAATTTTTGATGAGCCCCGACAGCTGACAAGTTTCTTGATTTGAAAGGGGGACCCAGGTCAGGGTCAAGGTCAACCCCAACCCAGGGGGTCAGAACCCATAGAAAATATGCTAGGTGGGGTAGGAGGTTCCCGGAGAGGCCCAATCAGGGTCCTGAACCAGCACAGAAGCATGAGATGATGCAGAAACAGGATGATGATGTGGTAGAGGTAAAAAACATCCACTAAGGAGGGATAAATGCTCTTAACATGGAAGTGCTTCCATTTTAAGATGATACATTAAGTCCCCACTTAGCGGGAGTACAGAAATTGAATGTGCTCATGGTAAAGTTTGGAGGAAAAGAATCCTAGTGGATTGCAACGAGGTAGAATATTACTAAGTTGGGGATATGA
The DNA here is from genome assembly GCA_018584345.1 of Thuja plicata. NCBI lineage: Eukaryota > Viridiplantae > Streptophyta > Pinopsida > Cupressales > Cupressaceae > Thuja > Thuja plicata. The sequence continues at coordinate 1,027,619 of MU228310.1, forward strand.
GCCCCCAAACCAAGGATTCTAATTCAACATACATACATAAAGATATGGAAATAAAGAGTAATCAATCATAGAAAACATATATGACTACATAATTAAGACAAGAACAACACTATAGATAACATAGCTTCATGATCTAATCCTACTAGCATGAAAGTGAAAGAAAGAAAAGAGACAGTGATTACCTCACCTAGTACGATGCCCACCTTACTATGAATCACCAAGGAGGAAGAACCCCCAACAGGTTCACCCATAAACTGTGCTTGCAATTGTAAATGTGTCTTCTGACAGTTTTTGGAAATATCCATAGATCAACATTTGTGTATCACTATGAAATATAAAATGTGTGTCCATTCAGGATTTAGCAACTTATGTGCGTTACCTTTCAAGGATTTAGCATATTGTAAAAATAAAAAGGGTGTGTATCTCTTTAGGATTTAGCAACTTATGTGCATTACCTTCCAAGGATTTAGCAAACATAAAAGTGAAAAATGTGTGTCTCTTCAGGATTTAGCAACTTATGTGCCTTACCTTCCAAGGATTTAGCAAACATAAAAGTAAAAATGCGTGTCTCTTCAGGATTTAGAAACTTATGTGCGTTACCTTCCAAGGATTTAGCATGTTGTAAAATGTAAATAAATGTAAATTATAGTACAAGGGAGACCCTATATATGCCATGTTCATTAACACCAAGCCCTAAACCCTTATAACCTTGTTTATCTAGCATAGTGTATCCAGTAGTATACTTATCTAGCATAGTATTTATGGGAGATGATTGATTATGATGCTTGTGAGAGAATGTTGTGTAAGGTGGAACAATGATTTTAAGAGGAGTTTCATTGGATTTCCCTTTATTATCATCATGGATAGGATAAGAAGGGGAAGGTAAATCTAGAAATTCTTGCACATCCTCATCTTGTACCATAGTTTGAGCCTTAACAAAAGTATGAGAAGAACTAGGGATGGAAGATGGGAGAATAGGAGTGGGATTTTTGGAAATTATTGGAGTAGGAAGGTTAAGATTAGGATTAGAAAAGATTCGGTAATGAAGTATCATCTACCGAATTAAAGTTTTGAAAGTAGGGAGACTAGTATTGGTCAATTTTAGAATAGCATAAGCAAGTGAAACATGAAGATTAATAAACATGATAAAATGAATAACACTCTCATAGACATCATAGGTACCATAAAGAGATGCTAAAAGAAGTATAATGAGAAAAATAGCCATACACCAAAAGAATTTCATGATGACAAAGAAAGAAGCGGTTTTGTATTTATAAATGTGAAGTATAATCTAAGATGTAAATCTAACACCAAAGAGAAGGAGTTGTCTATCGCGAGTTAACCAAAATGTAAGATAAGAAAATTGTGATGATCTTACTAAAATGTAATAGATAAAATGGATAAGGTATAGAAATGATTGATTTGATTTATAAATTGATTGTGAATTGATTATCTTGAAATGTAAGGTGTTGATGTATAGATTGTTCTTTGAATTACCTAGATTGTATTGGATTCTTTTAACCTTGATTGAATTGAATTGATTATGTATTGAAATTGTGATTAAGGAGAAGATTAGATGTTTCTTTTTTTTTCCCAAATGCACAAATGGGAGATCCAAGTTGATCAAGCCAAGAGAAGGGTTAATACGCAAATGAATCAACTATTTGGAAAGGAGAATAACAAAGGAGATATCTTAAATTATATAATTTATATGTATAAGAATGATATATGACTGTAACTGAAAATATATGAGAAATGCACTAACCTTGAAATATTGCAGATCAAAGAATGCTATTTTTTGAGGTCTGTAGACTGTTTCTGGAAAAACTGACAGTTGATACTGAACCGAAATGCAGAGACGAACAAAACCTAGAAATCATTTTCCATTCCAATGTCATCTTATGAAAAAGGTCAATCTTGACCGAAAAATGTCAACCCTGACCCAATAGTGTCGACCCTGACCTGCACATATTTAAAAGTGACTTTGTTCACGAATCCTGAAAGTTTGCCAAAAAGGGCATCTAGATCTGGGTTCAAATCCACTGTTCTATACCTATACCTGCAAGAAAAAAGAGATTATTTTGTTGTGGGGGAGGGGTTTTCCTTATTCAAACCATGATTTAGGAATTAACCTTGAAATCAATAAAGTATAGAATGCTAACAAGTAGTAGAATTGAATCCAACAATGAAGCTATGATATTCAATAGATATGTGATTGAAATTTGAATGTATGTAAGTATGTAAATATGAAAGCATGAACTTAGTATGAACCATAAACCTCCATGATTGTATGCTTGAAATCCACTTTGAAGATATGATGAAAGAGTCTTGAAGATACTTGAAGGAAGATCACACCACCATGATGGCTAGATCTAGGGTTTGAATGTTGAATCTTGAGTGTTTGCACCTAATCCCTTCAAAGGCTTGAAAGCTTGAATCCTTGATCTTCAATGGAGAAATTGAATGCTTGAGAGGAAGAAATGAACACCTTGAGAGCTTTTAGATGGATGCTTGAACCTTTTTTCTTCTTGACAAAATCTTGATTAGAGCTTTTTCCACTTAGAAGACTTAGAGAAAATGAGAGAGAAATGCTTCCTTTTATATGAAATTAGGGCACAATATTCTAAGGAGGCCTACATAGGATAATTAAATTATAATTAGACCCATTCCCCTAGAAAAGGACCTATATTAAATATAATTTAGGAATCAATGCTTCGAAACCCAAAACAGCCGACCCCGAAGCGGGAAAAACTAAATTTTTGATGAGCCTCGGCAGCCGACAAGTTTCCTGATTTGAAAGGGGGACCTAGGTCAGGGTCAAGGTTGACCCTGACCCAGGGGGTCAGAACCCCTGGACAATATGCCAGGTGGGGTAGGAGGTGCCCAGAGAGGCCCAATCAGGGTCCTGAACCATCGCAAAAGCATGAGATGATGCAAAAATAGGATGATGATGTGGTAGAGGTAAAAAACATCCACTAAGGAGGGATAAATTCTCTTAACATGGAAGTGCTTCCATTTTAAGATGATATAGTCATTAAGATTAGTCTATACATGCATGGTACGGTATGAGAATACAAAGAATTTACAACAAGATTAAGTGCCAATAGCAGTTCAGAAATAGAGTATGAAGCCAACCTCAGATTTTGGATTAGCATATAATATTTTATTTTGTAATGGCCATGCACCTATTGTAATATATTTTTAATTATCTCTTTAACACTCATGTAAAAACGCTTAAGCCAAATTATTTGGAAGCATTATGTATGTTGTTTTTGGGCTGAATAAGGTCTTGTTTTTGGTCACATCTATTCAGGCATGTATATATACTTAGACATGAAATTTTGTATTAAGTGGTAGAGTGGAAAATAAGTAGAGAAAATATCCAGAAGATCATTATGAGAAAATTAGTATGAAGTAGAAGTCTTCAAGAGATTAAAGCATCAGCGCATAAAAGGAACTGATCAGACAACAGTGTCATTTTAGTAGTTCATCTTTTGATATAGTATATATCTATTACCTCAAGGTTGTAGCCTTCATCCTATTGGGCAGTGAGTTTTGGCAGTGAGCCATTCACCTTTAATAGGGTTTTGTAAAGACTCCTAATAGGGTCATTGTACTTTCAATGTAAAGACTGCTCCTAACAGGGCAAAGGAACTCTAACAAGTTCATAAGACTAGTACAATCATTTGTGGGTACTAATTCCAACTAGGGTTTTCCTCTGATCAAGGTTTCCCCATAAACATATCTTGTGTTATGTTTTATGGTGTTATATTTCATTTGTTATCTATTTGATTTAAGTTTCAAGTTGCTGGAATAAAGATAATTGACAAACACTGATTCACCCCCCCTCTCAGTGTTTCTAATAGTAAGGTCCTACATTCACTGTAAGATCACTGAAATAGGTGATCTAGAGATGGATGAAGCCTACAAGAAGATTTGTGATGCAGAAGGAAACCTAAAAGATGAACATAAGCATCTGTAAGTAAAGGGAATAATAAATTCCCTATATTTCCCGAGGGACTTCAAAACTGACTGGATTAGGTTAGTTTTGAGCAGAATGCATGATCAAAAGCTATGGTTAGATCAACCTAAGAAAATCATTAAGGATGTCCTTCATGTTGTCACTGGTTATCCAATAACCGACAAGCCTAAGGCACATAAGCATCCCTCCAGGCTAGAAGTTGGAAAGCTCACAAAAGATATGTGGGATAACAGAGGCCTTAAGGTTAACACCATCACCGACAAAGAACTGAGATTCGTTGCATGTGTAATTGGGTACAAGATCTTCTAGGAAAGTAGGATTAACATCATTGCTTCAACATTAGTAAACAAAAATTACAAGATAGTGACAAAGGGAATTCAGATGGATCTGTGTGAGATCTTGCTAAAGCAACTTGATGAGAACATGAATACAATAAGGTCTGCAAAGACTAACACATGTAAGTTCAGCTCACTTATCATGTGTATATTTTTCTACTTTCAAGAATACTTTCCTTCAGTAGGAAAAGTGAAATGGGATACTACAAAGCCGATGACATTACAAATTAGTGAACTTATTAAGTCACTAGGAGATAACTTTGATTTAGTTATGACTACGTACTTCCTTGAATTCAAGGAAAATATGATGGAAATAGTGAGGATCCCTAAGAAACTAATTGAAAAACATAGGGATGAGATATGTTTTATGGTGGATACAAACTTCACCCACATAAAACTACTTGTACCAAGAATAGCTTGGTTAGCCCTTCTTGATTATGAAATTAACATAGATCAAGCAACCATTGCTATTGATGCATTGATCAATGAGCTAATTGACAGCAAACAACCAAGGTTTGGCACTTATGAAGAGGCAAGGTCAAAGATAAAAAGAGGCCTAGAAATCAAAAAGACTGTCAACAAGAAGAATAACATGGTTAAGAATCTTTAAAAAATTCTATCGATTAATGAGGAAGAACAAGAATAAACAGAGGAAATCGAGGAACAGGGTACCATCGGTGAAGGGCAAGATGAACAGAAATAAAACTCTAAGGAAACTAAGTCTGATATACCTCCACCTCCTACAAAGAAATAGAGGACAAGGAGTCAAATTGCAAAGACTGATACCACACCTCTTAAGAAAGGTCAAGTAAGGACCTATAAGAGGAAGCAGCCAACAAAGAAAATAAAGTAAAAAATAGAGAAACAAACACCTGCAAAGAGGAGAAAAATAATGGTCAGGACTAAAGATGACATTGAGGATTCTAAAAGGGATGAGCCTGATGTAGTGAAGAAGAATTTCATAAATCAAACAATTGATGAGGTTTTTGAATCTATTGTTGTATTTGGCACCATGTATGATAAGAAAATCAGACAATGGGATACACTTAAACCAGAGGACCAAAATAAGATACAAGAGGCAATCATCAGGTCAATGGTAAAATTAAAATATGTACCAGCTGAATTTATCAACCAAATACCCAAAGAGATGGGTAACAAAATATCTCAACAATGGTCATATGCTCTACATACTGAAAGAGAAGCAAGGGAGAGGGTACTTGTAACACTTATGCCTCCCGAATCTAAGATAGAAGAAATCAAAGAAATAATGAAGAAGCACTCAAGAAAATCTGTAGCCAAGATAAGAGCTTACAAAGTACTAGAGGATAAGTTTATAGAGCTGGACAAAATGACCGAGACCAAATGGAGACAACTCTTAGATCTGCCTGCTGAGTCAACAAGTCATGAGAATCAGTTACTTCTCACCAACACACCTCATAGAGAGGAGGAGAAAGACAAGGCAAGTCCTCAACACATTGCTTTGGACAATGTTGAAGATATGGAGAAAATAGATTTGGACAAATTCATGGATGATCTTGACATTCAAGACATCACACATTAGGACTCTGATAAAGATCCACAAAAAGAAGATGATGTAATATTTATATCTCTTAAGGATTAGGAAAAGAAACAAGAGTTGAAGACAATAGGGCATAAAAAAATGAATTTTGTTGGTGAGACATGGTAGGTCACTTCAGTCATTGACATAACAGAACCAGACCCTGTAGAGAAAATACAAAAAGATGAAGATGTCACTACTCAATAGGACCAAACTGACAAGTAGGACACCACTCTAGACACAACACAAGCTAGAACACAAAGCAATATGCCATTATTGATGAAGGCCATCAATATACTAGAAGGTAATGAAGGATCTACTATAGAAGATACAAGCACATCCGAGGACAAGGGTGATGTAGAAGAAAAAGACACCATAGATGACACAAAGGGTACAACTGCAAAAAAAGTTGCAACCAATGATCAGAAAGATAAGTCTATTGATCAAAGTAAAGAGGAAGCACAAAAGGTAGAAGAGGAAACACATAAAGAAAAGAGTGAAGAAGAAAAGAAAGATGAGCTGGAGAAGAAAATAGAAGAAAAATCTGTAGAGACGCCCAAGGTTGATGGAGAGACATCTTCAAAAAACTGACAGGTGCACCCTGAGAAGAAAACACAAGAAGCATCTTCAACAAAGCCTTCACCAAGCACTTCAGAGGGGAAAAATGAACTAGAAATGGTAGTTCATACATCTGCGTCCACAGAAATATCAAAGACGAAGAAGAGCAAGCATAAGAATCCAATCACTCTGGATGAAATCATTGAGATTCCAGTTTGTGATCCTAGGACATTGGATCCAATTGAATTGACAAAGTATGCAAGACTTTGTGAGAGAAAAGAAATGCAGGAAAAATTGAGAAAAGCCAAAAAAGAAGCTAAGGTACTTGAAGTAGCAAGAGGCATACTTCAACAAATTATACCAGATGTAGATGTTGATCAAACAACCCCAACGCTTGATCAATTAGTGGTTCTCACAGATGCAATCACATCTTAGAACATAGATGCTAAGAAGGTCATGGAAGAAAGACATGAAAAAAAATATGAGTTCAAGATAGCAGGAAAGATAAGCCAAGAAGTGGCATTGAAAAAGGTAAAGCTTTTTGAATTGGTTAGCACAATAGATCCAATAATCTCAGAAGCTATAACCTTGATACAAAAGTTATGCACACTTGATAAACTCACCTAGGAGTATACCAACAAGATAAAAAAATAGATGCTGATCTTCAAACATGTGCACAAAGTATCACAAATAGTGAAGAGGTAATAAAATTGCACAATGAGCAGCTCAAGAAAGCTCAAAAATTGAGACTGGACATTCAGATTGCAGAGACCAAGTTTAGAGATGAGGTAAATGAGCTTCAAACACAACTCTTAAAAACACTCTCACTACTGTAGAAACATATGACAGAGGCAAGAGCACTAATTGCCATCCCATAAATGTCTGTCCTAGACAAAATTTATGATATGCATGCAAGAATAGAGCTAGAGCACATGGCACTAGAAATACTGAAAGAAAAATGGGAGAAATTTCTTGAAGATATCAAGAACACCCACTCACATATTCTTGACACATTGTAAGTTACACATTTTTGGCATCTTATAAGTTGTACATTTTTTTTCATGAGTATCAAATAAAGGGGGAAGTGATATGTACAGTCATAGTAAAAGAAGGGGGAAATGAAAGGAGGAAATGATGTGTATAGTCAAACACTTGAAAGAGAAAAGAACAGGGAAAGTATAGTATAGAGGCAAGTATACATGTACATATACTTATACTATACCGATGCATATAGTTAGGGGGAGTCATATAATGACAAAGATATATACATGGTGTACATACTAAACACTTTAGTATTATGCACATATCAGTTTTTGATACTAATGTCAAAGGGGGAGATTGAAGGCACTATATTTTTCCATTAGTATATACAAGGAAAAACATGATCTACACCATCAGTTTAGACTGCACCGATAGACAAGGCACAACACTACCCGACGCCAAGGCTACCCGATACTGCCAAGTACAAAGCATCCTAACAAACACTATTCAATGTTACCCAATGAAAAAAGGGATAAAGGAACCCAACGAGTAACAACAGTGAAAACCAATGAAACAACAAAGAGAGGAACCTGATAGATGAAGGGAACCCGATGATCAGTTCAAGAAAGGAACACCAATAGACTTTCAGTTCAACCCGACGACCAAGAACTGACAGTCAGTTACATCCTGCAAAAAGTGGATCTGACTTTCCACGTTAGTTAAAACACTGAAGTTGTATATTTAGCTTCTTGTTTTTGTTTTAAATCCATTATGTGTAGAGAAAGAAATGTAATAATTATTGTTTTAATCAGTTTAACTACTTTAAAACATGCAAACTAAAGGATCAAGGTCAATTTGTACTATACCTTGGATCAAAAGTTAACATTGTAATGCATAATTCTAGAATAGGTCAAATACTTGTATAAATAGATGCTCAATCTATTGTGAACATGTTGTTGTTCGATGATGATTTTAGCCACTGAGAGCATCTAAGGATCACACAAGAGAATTCATGCAGAAGAACAGAAAAGGATCAAATCAGTTTCAAGAATAGAACACAGGCTACCGACAAGAAAAGAAAAGGTATTAATCAATCACTATAGGAGATATTCATATTTTGAGAGCTTTAATGGATCTATGATAAGTAATTATAGATTGCATAAAGTCAGGTCAAACATATTGTACTCATTCTAACAAGTGTAGTACACTTAAGAAATCCTTTCAAGAAAGGTGGACCTAACACTCCTATTGTAAATCTCTTAACTGAGTGCACACTTAAATCAGTGTTGCTAAAGCTCTTAACAGAGTAGATCTTAATAGGTCTCCAATTTAATACTCCTAATAGGGTAGATCATCAGAAGTGATCAATTGTAAGCCTTTACCGGCTCCCTTCCATTCTGAAGATAGTGAAGTTTTGTGGGTGCCATCCCCACCATAGTTTTTACTTCCTAACAGGAATTTTTGGTGATATCATATCTTGTGTTATGTATTTATTACTTTCATGAATGTTTCTATGAATGTTACAAACAATTAAAGATTATGAATTAATACTACTTGCATAAGGAGAACATAAAAAATGGTCGGTAATACAAGAAAGAATGATTACTAATGATCAAAGGTGAAAAGTGTTAAAAGTTTAGAGGTACTGATTCACCCCTCCTCTCTCAGTACTACTTCCCATTAATCCCAACAAAACTTTTTTGTTGTCTTCTCTATTGTACCTATAAAACTTAGCTATATGCCCTATATTGTTGCATTTGTAGCAGATAGGAGGTGATATGTTTGAATTTACTTGCAACTTACAATACCTTGTAATGTTCCCAAGGCTATTACATTTGTAACATGTGGTTTTAACTACTGATTCTCCTCTAATGTTTTTTTTTCTATATCTAGATTGATTAGGTTTCCTGCATTCTGCTTTCTTGTGCCCATATGCATGATAATTAAAACAATAACTAGAAAAAGGTTTTAAAGGGGCATTACCTCTGTAATCTCTCTTCATGTGTCCAAAATTGTTACATCCAAAACATCTACCTCTGAAAGGTATGATCCATTCTTTAGGTTCTTCAGGAGTAGGCTTTTCTCCATCAATCTTTACATTATGTTTTTCTTCTTTATTCTTAGAACATTAAACTTCATTGAAGCCAACACTAGTCATATCTCCTTTAGGTTTCTGTCTATCTCTTTTTTCATCGATCAAGTCACTACTCATGTGAAGTTTCTCAATATGTTTATTTGTCTCAACAAGTTCACCTTTAATGATCTGATTATATTTCTCCAATTCTAGATACTTTTTCTTGTAATGGTCAAGTTCAGTCTTCATTTGTTCCATCAGAATATTAGCATCCTTCAAAGCTTCTTCAATCTTGTTTTTAGCATCCTTTTCTTGTCAAATCTCTTTAGCCATTGTTTCTTAGTTTTAGATCATTTGCTTCTACGAACCTACGAGTTTTTTTTGGACATCATGTTTTAACTATGTCTGGGTTCACACCTCATTTGGATACTTTACTATGGAGATATTAAATATTCATGGTTAGTTCTAGGTGTCCTTCATGTTCTAATGGTCAGTTCAAGTTTTCCAATCTCATGAAGAAATTTCCTGATTGATGAAGCTTGGTGAATCATCTCCCAACGTTTTTGGATCTTTGGCCAAAGTTTGTCTTGGATTGTGCATCATTTCTACACCTTGGCATTGAGATCTTTATGATTTGGGTCCTGACCTACATTGTGGTATTACGTTTTATTATTCTTGGAAAAAGTAATTGATCTGGCTAACTTATGAGTTTGAAGGCTCTATATATTGAGGCTCTTGATCTTTGTTTGGAGGCAATTATTAGGAGATAACCTTGGAAGGTTAGCATTAGGATTTAGAACTAGATTTATGTTGTAATCAGGCATGTATGCCAAAATTCTATAATCTGCATATTGTAGTCCAATGTGATGTAAATATTTGATTCAATGATCATGCAAATATCTGTTGTAGCATGTTGATTGTCTATTCTTATTTTTGAGTTGGTTGTTTCCACTCCATTGACTCTTAATGCATGGTTGGACCAGCTCCTTTGGGGAAACTCTGACCATGATTGTGTCATAACTATCTTATGAACACTGGAGAAGGGTGCAAAAATTCTTGTTTGTTTTGATTTTGTGGTAGAGGCACCGAGAATAGCTACTTCAACTCTTACCGAATTCACCTTTGCATCATGAATTTTTCTCTTCTTAGCTTCCCTAATTTCTTCAACTAAAATACCAATACTCTGTACCAATCCATCAACATGTCTTATTACTTTTCTTACTATGTTTGGTCTCTTTAATTCAGTATACACCTTTAGGTATTTCTCTTCCTAAGTGGAAAATATTTCTTCTAAAGTTTCAATGGGTTTACTCAAGAAATGTTGAAGATATACATCAAGTATTTGTGAATCAACTATTGGAATATTGTTGTTCATGTCAGAGTTTGGTATTTGGGTGTGCTGACATTAATTGTTTTTCATTGATGTCAACATACTAGTTGTTGTTTCAGGTAGCGTGTTTAGTATGTTTAGTGAAGAGGATTTCAATTGTTTAGGTGCTATGTTGAAGATCTTGAATTGCGATCATGTGATTGTTCATAGGTATCTGAATATGGTCTACAAAGGTTCACAAAATTTTGGATGACAGTTTGAGTAAGGTATTATTGAATTTCTAGTTACTATTTTATAGTGATCCTATGTACAGTGGATGTGTATTTGGATCGGTAAGTCTTGGATTTGATGTTTTAGTGGTAGAATAGTTAGTGGTTACATGGTGCCTTATCATTGTGTTCACAACTAGTGTTGTTCATGATTCAAAGTATGACAAGCTATCTTTTTTGAGACAAATTTTAGTATTTTAGTTTTCTTGTTAATCATAGATGAAGATGAGATGATATGAATGTTCTAGATGGTATTCATGGTACTTGTTGGTGTTCTTGGATCATTTGATGATCATGCTGTTGGAATACACCATTTGAGACTATCAGATTTGTTGTTTTGGTAGCGTGTTGGTGTTTCTTCATTTAGGTCCTAGCTGACTTGATGGACTAACGTGTTGTGATTCTTGATGCTTCTTTGATGACATGCATCCTATTTGTGGTTGAATAGTTGGGTCTCATCTAAGTCTTAGCTGACTTGATTTGGGTCACTATGGAGATTGAGTATAATGTTTATATATTTTATTGTAATAGGTCTTATCCAACATAGTTGTTTATTATTATTTATAATTGGTATAAATGAGACATCATTTTGTATTTGTGATGTGTGAGAGTATGATGTGCGATTTTAAGAAGAATTTATGATATTTGTATTATGCATTTAAGGTAGAGTTTATACTTCATTGGAACTATATTAGCATTGGAGATACTATTTTTTTAGTTTGGTTGTAATGGATTGTATGTACGCCCTATTGTAATTAAAGACAAATGAGTGATTCTGACTAAGGGACAGAACTGTGATTGTATTATGAGCAGTGAGCTATGAGAATTGGGTTATACTTTGTTCATCCTTTGTTCTCTATTTTTCTTTGAATTGGGTTATACTTTTAATAGAGTACACTCATCTTGTGGATTTGATTCCCGCCGGGGTTTTCCCTTAACCATGTTTCCTCGAGAATCAATCTTGATGTTCTATGTTAAATGTTGTCGATATTGCATTACTATTTATCTTTTAGATCTAAGTGGATAAAGTAAAATTAAATTATTATTAGGTGTGTACAAATCATTCACCCCCTCTCTCAGTTGTGCTTGACTCCTTTTGGACTTAACAATTAGTATCAGAGCTGAGTCCTTTTGAAGAAGCTTAACCACTTGAAGGAGCTCCTTCATGGCTAGTATAAGAAAATAAAGTCCAAAGTTTGATGAAAATTACTATTTGATTTGGAAGGATCATATCACTAGCTACTTGATATGCATGAGGATAGAAGATTTATACTAGAAAAAAAATGATGAAGCCTAAAAACATATGAAAACAATGTCAATTGGGAAAACTAACTAGATCCAATTTTATGAATAAGACATACTTTCAGAATAGAGTGTTGGATTTGGTATGTCATATAGATCTATGTGATCCTACTAAGACAAGAAGCTATTACGGTGATAGATATTTTATGCTACTTATTGATGACTATTGAAAGATGGCATGGGTTACATTTTCGAAAGAGAAATCAAAAGCTTTTCAGAAATTTCAGATATTCAAGATGATGGTAGAAACATAATTTGGAAAAAGATTAAAGTGCCTAAGATTAGACAGAGCTGGAGAATTTATATCTGGTGAGTTTTTGATGCAGGAGCATCCTGGGTGTAAGGGCAATCTTGCATCACCCAAAAATATTTATGTTTGCTTTTCAATAAGGGCTATCTTGTGCAGAGCTGCTATCTATGAAAACTTGCTATTTTTAGTAAGTTGGTCATTCGATCTCAGAATGTTCTGATTTCACATGTGGAGGTTCACCTTAGTCTTATCAGCTTGCCAGTAAATTTTCATGGCTAGATCAGGTCTAGTTTTGAAGATATTAAAGATTTTTGGTATTGGCATCAGGGTACAGAAACTTTGAACTCAGTTTTGAAGGCTTTAGAGGCCCCGAATGAGGTAAAAAATTTGGATGATGAGCGCTTGTGCAAAAAGGCCCATAGAGCCCTTCATGGCCTTTCCGTATTGGGGTCATAATAGTCAATTGGGTCAACTGGCGATGATTTATGGTCTTCAGAAGTTGGGTCACCTGAAATGGCAGAAAATAATTTTTCTTCAAAATTTCTATTCGGGTTTCAAAATTTATTTTGAGCCGACTATGATGTAATAAATTGTAAAAGAAAATAATTCTAAGTTTGGTCAGCCCTATGGGCTAAATTTTTGGAACCTTCTCGGGCGGTGGAAATTTCCTATATAAAGAAGGCCCATAGTGTTGTCTAGGGTAGTTCAGGGTAGATCTGGGTAATAATTTGAGGATTTGTCCTACAGAATATTGTAAATGGAATGCCCATGTGGCTTTGCATATTGTAATTTTGAAAGTTTGTAATTCCACATTTGTGAAGATAATAAGAAGCCCATTTCTGTTCTTGAAAATTGTTGTTGCTTCTCTATTTCTGTTATGTGTTTGTGGTATTAAGGGGAGAACCATTCATTAGGTGGTATCAGAGCAGGAGTTCCTAAGTGTGTAAACAGATCACTGAATGTGAGGTAGTTTGCACCAGGACCGTGGGTTAGGGTTTTTGTGTAAACAGATCGCCGACTGTGAGGCAGTTTGCACCAAGACTGTAGTTAGGGTTTCAGCATGCATCACAAAAATGCCTCCACAAAGGGAACATGGTGGAAGAACTGGTGTTGTGACACCTGAGGTTAGAGAGCTCCAGAGACAAGTGTGAGCATTGCAAGAAGAGATTCGCAGAGGAATGAATCTTAATGTTAGAAACAAAAGTGAGGATGAAGCCGAAGAAGGAGATGATGATCAAGAAGAAGTTGAAGTTTTAAATCCAGAAGAAGAAAGGCTTTTTCGAGCCATTTCCAAGATTGGGAAAAGACCTAAGATTGAGGTTCCTACATTTTTAGGGAATCTTAACCCAGAGGAGTTGATTGACTGGATCAACGAATGTGAAGAATATTTTGAGTATGAAGATATTGAGGATCCTAATCAGGTCAAGTTTACGAAGGCCAGATTGAAGGGTCATGCAAAGATCTGGTGGTAGGAGATCCAATTGGAGTAGAATTAAAGGGGAAAGGATAAAATCACCATATGGGATCTGATGGTGGATAAGTTGAAGCGACAGTTCATTCCTGTTGATTATGAGCTTGACCTGCTTAAGAAAATGCAAAGTTTGAAGCAAGAAGGAAGATCTATTCAAGAGTATGTTGGTACTCCTAAATTTGGAACAAATTTAGGAGTGACCATGTTAAATTTTTCAGTCAAGCAAAGTCAGTACCCTTGAAAAATTTGTGTGAGAAGACTCAGTTGGAGTGCATGTAAAAGATGCCCGGATGATTTTCATGAGATACAAATTTGGAAGAGGCCTTAATGCCTTTCATTTGATGTATGCAGTGGGTCCCAGCTCCTGAGTTTCAGTTCTGACATGTTTAGGGAGTAGTCATTTTGAGGGGGTCACCTAATTCTGCATATTGCTTAATTGTCAATTTGCTGTCCGGAGCCTACTTTGTTGATGAGTATCTTACACCCTGTTGAGTTTCATAGTTCGCCACTTTGGGAATGTTTAGCATGCATATCAGAGAGCTTATGTTTTAAACCTCAGGTCATTCCGAATCCGTTTGATAAGTTTTCATACCTCCCAAAGTTGGTTATTCATGAATTGTCTGCATTTTTGTCTTGTCTAGAAATCTGAATAGCCTAGTTTGACATGTTACAACTTTTGACCAATTCATCCAATTGAGAAAATTCCTTTTGTACTGTGTTCCAGTGGTCACACACTCCATATTTTCCAGTCTACAGATCTTTATGAAATCAGATGATAAGTTTTCAGGAACCATTCTGACAGTGATTAAATCTGATTTCCTGTGTTTTCAAGTTCAGAATTGGTAAGTGACCTACTTTGAGCTTTTGAAAATCTATACCCAGGTGAACATTTTGGATAATTGAGTTGTCCCTCGTATTGAAAACATAGGAGTGTACCTACCTGAAGATTTATAGACTCCTACCAATCCATTTGTCCACTTTGCCAGTGTCTTTCCATTCCTAATTTATTAAAAGTTGCACTGAAAACCCAGAATTCAGAATTAAATGGCTTACTTTGTCCTTTTCCCATTTGCACCCCGTTCGAGGTCAGAAATAATTGAATATGGATTTGCATTATAGACCTAGGAATGAACTCCTCCATATATTTCCAAACTTTGATCAATCCAGTTGATCACTTTGCTTCGTTGATTCCAGATTTAGTTTCCACTTTTTCACTATGTTAAGGTTCAGAAAGGTGTAAAGGTGCTATTTTTGCAGAGTGGTATCAGGTCAGAAGTTTGTTTTCAGAACAAGAAAACTGAGGGGTCATGTTCCACATATGACATTCATTCAGGATCCAGAGGTTGGGTTTCTGGAAGATCTTTTTGATGACCCTATGAGTTCAGTTTCAAAGGCAGTTTGTTCAGTTTGCAATGCGGAAAGGAGTTAAGTTTACGAAATGCCCTATTTTGCCAGTGAATAAATTTTGGCCGGTTGATTCTTTTGACAAATTTATTTTTGCATTGTCTTGCAAAGCTGACATACTACTTCTAGTTCAGATTTGAGCCCCCTATTAATCCATTTGTCAGCCTTTTAAAATCAATTACGGTGATTAAAAATCATTTTTTGACAGTATGTTTGCAGAATGGTCATTTTGCAGGAGTGATAACTTTCTGTCTAAAAGATGTTTTCAGGATCCGATTGAGGCATCATGCTCATTGCATATCAATGTACTATCTGACTTCATGGAGAAGTTTTGGATTATGATTTACTCATTTTGCAATGGTCGATCTTAAGGCGATTTATGCTGATTCAACATTTCACACTTGCATAGTATTCTAGAAATGCAAAGTTTCGTCAGTTGCATATTGTGCCGGAGACTGAATCTAAAGGATCCCTTTCACATGCATGCTCATTATGGATAAATGGATCTTCTTGCCAGGTGACGCACGTCAGTTCACTTGTTTCAGTGAATTTTTGAGGCCAGTTGTGGAAGCCAATTGCCATTTAAAGGTTCAAATTTGCAAAGGTGATTTTGAAGTCATTTATTTGATGACAATTAAGATAGTTTGCATAATATCTTCCACACTACATACATCATAAGATATTAGAAGGGGAAGTTGTGGATTATGTGAACGAGGTGCATGGACTTTTGGAAGATTGTCTGTGAAGTGCATCCGAACTTGCATGATTTAGTTCCTGGACAACCAAAGAGCATAAGCAATGAGACATTAGAAGGATTATCACATACAATTGAATCAATAAGTGATGAAAAGAAGCTTCCGATTCCAAAGTTTTTATTTTTGTCTACAGTTGAACAACCTTGGGAAGTTTTTGTTTGAACTTTGGAATTTAATGGATACTCCATTAATAGAAAGGGAACTGTTTGAAAAGGTTGTATTCACTTTCAAAAGTGTCAGACAATCAATGGTGAGCACATAATGTATTTGTTGACAGGGCTCACAACGCCATTTCCAATGCAATGAAGGGGCCAAGGTGGAGTGTCAATGTGCAAACAGTGATAGAGATTTCTTAAAAATGATAAGAAGTGTTGCCTGCGTTTTATATAAGGGAGTGTTTTTTTTTTATGTAGTTTATTGGCAAGTAGTGCCAATACCAAAGTCAGTGCAGCAACACAGACCAAACATAAACTGTATGACAAGTTGCTTCAAAGCAATTTGGGAACAGAAGCAAAGACAGGGCATGTCAACTTTTCAACCAAAGTATTGCATTGTTTAAATGCGCAGACATCAGTGGTATTTCCAGTTTTTAAACATTTAAATTACAACTTTCATGGCATGAGGTATTACGCAGCAACAGAGTGGAAGGTATTTTTGTTATTTTACCTTGAAAATTTTGCAGAGATGAAGATATCTGCGCAGACAAAGGGGGATTGTTTTCAGAATTTATTTAAATGGCAAGCAAAATACATCCATAGTAGGCTGCGCAAGCATTGGAGGAGGATTATTTGGTTGTTTAGTTTTAAATTTATGCAAAGTTGCAGACAGTGAAGGGGCTGTTCACGCCATTTTTTGAGGGGCATTTTACATGTAAATATCTGCAAATATGGAATAAGGATAATCAGGCAGCATGCGATGGTTTTGGGTGGAGAGATGTGATGTTTTTTGAAGTCTTTTAAAACAAAAACACCTTTCCCTTACTTCTACACAGGGTAGTCTGGGATGTCTTAATGTGTTCAATGAGGATTGTTGATTCATTTTCATACTCCCAGCCTCTGCATCCACTACCAGCGCTAGGAATAAAGGGAAGTACTATGTTTTAAACATTAATTGCAGACTTTAGGAATGTTAAAGACCAGCTTTACATTGCAAAATCCAGATAACATTGCCAGGGTCTGTGATAGACATTTGAGGGGATGGTTTAATGTTTTAAAGATTTTTTGAAGTATTTTTTGCAGATGTAGATCCACAGGAAGTGGCGCCCTGGGCATTAAAACAAGTCTGTGGTGTTCATTTGCAAAGAAAGAGTGCCATTAGAGAGCAGTTCTCTTCATAAGTCCCAGAAAATGAAAAATAGTGTATTCCCAATATCCCACATTGGCTGGGCAGTGGCACTTTTTGATGTTTATAAGGTAAAACATTAACTCTTAAGGTAAGTAAGAGAGCCCAGAGGCTCTGGGCGAGCTCTTGAGGGCTAGAGGAATGGAAACATGGATAGACCCCAGTATTTTGAAGCAAATTTCGAAAATCACTTTGAAACCATGAGATATTTTATCCCACATGCATGCCTCAAGAGCAAAATGAAGTCCATATATGCAAAGAGACAAACATATGAATTTGAAGTTGAAAGAGAAGGCTATCTGCACGCGCACCCTCATCCGACTGCCTTGGTTTCTGTGCCCAAAAATGCAGGTAAGGAAATTTTGACGAAAATGAACAGTGCACTTAGTCGCGATGTCGCCGGATGTGCTCAGTCACCTAGTTGCCGAATTCCCTAGTCGCCCAGTCAGAAGACAGTTCGTAGTTAACCGCCAGACTTCCAAGACCTGGCGACTGACCGCTAGCGGTCAGTCACGCAGTCGCCTGAACATGAAAGTAAGCCGCCAAGACTTGGCGACTAACCGCTAGTGGTTAGTCACCAAGTAGCCAGACGCCAGAGATAGCAGTCGCGACATGGAGAAAACTTTTGGTCGCTAGGTCGCGAGATTGAATTAACCGTTGGATGCAGGTCGCCAGGTCACCCAGAAATGAAGGAAGAGTTAAAATTTTCTTGTGACTTTGATTTCTTAGTTGTCGCGTGGTCGCCAGATATGGTTGGGGTTAAAAATGAGTTAAAATACAGTTTGTGACAGCCAATGAGGGACTGCCACATGGCAGTGGGCCCACATGTGTGGCATAAAATAATTTCTTTTGAGGCAAATGGAAAAATCTTTATTTTTATATAGTTAAACTATATGGAGAAATCAAAAAATTTATGCTCAGTTGCAAGCGGAGACCTGATTTTCAAACGGCCGTCCAGGGCTCAAATTTGGTTCGAAATATCAAGTATTATATACCATTGGAATCATCTCGAGATGAAGAATCCATTTTTGCAGGTTATTTTTGCACAGCTCTCGGAGGAAAAAAGCAGTATTCAATTTTCTCTTCGGAGGTCATTAATGACAAATAGGGAAGATGTATCCGGGAAACTATAGTAAATTCAGATTTAATTTCATTCTACTCATAATGGATGCAGATAGGGATTCAATGTTTTCCAGTTAGAAGTGTCAGGATAAGTTTGCAAAGGCATTTATGTTGCAAAGAAATCAGATTTTGTTCTAGATGCATGAGTTAAGTTTCATCTGTGAACCAGATGGGGAATAAGATTGGATTTCCTTCCAGAAGCATGATAATATTGACTAAAGGAACAAGCAATGTCTGCAAACATTAAAGAGCATTAATGACAATTTGATGGAAAGATCAGATTTTTAAAGGAAAATGAGATAAAATGCAGAATATTTTAATTGCACAACTCAAATTTGAAAAGGCTTTCCAGGGGATAAATCATATATTTTCAAAGGGAAATGTGACAGATTTTCAAAGATATTTTGCAGAAGAGATCAGATTGGATGGAATTCTCAGTGGATGAATTGAAGAGATATTTTAAAGATTTGCAAAGGGATAATATCAGATATTTTCTCAGACAAGTGGAGTTGAAAATTGATTAATTCAATCAGATATTTTGAAAAGCAAGAGATGAGTGCAGATCAGATTTGAGGGGAGACATGTGTCAATTTCTCAGAAGGATTAGGGTTTCTCCTTCTTCTATATCTTTCTTTTTGTTCTCATTTGTAGTGGTTCCTTTCCTCTGCTCTGTTTTAGTTTTTCTTGCAGATGTCCAGAGCAGGTCCCAGTTGGTTTGAAGATTTCTATTTGTAAAGTTTTCTTCTTTTTCATGTTTACTTCTTGTGTTTATTGTCTGGATATCTGGAAACAACTTGGATTAATGAGAATACAATGCAGTTCCTATTCATTATTGTCTTGTCTCTTTTGACTATGGTTTGTGCTCTAGTATAGTTCATTTGTAAGGCATCTGGAATATACCTACTACAAGGTAGTGTGTCTAAT
>MU228310.1:1056097-1078329 GCA_018584345.1 Thuja plicata
ATCCACACTTAATTTGATACAAAATGAAATTGGGTGGCCCTAGCGCCCCCCCTCCCCCCCTCCCAAAAAAAAAGAAAAAAGTGAACACTGCTACTTTCCTCTATCAAACACAATTTTGACCACGTAATACTTTGGATCTCCCAAATATGATGCCACCATTCTCATGGACAACATTCATTTCTTTATTAGCATAGTTTGACTTTTTTTTAACCTTAGAAAATTCAGCAGGTGCACTATAGTCCTTGCTAAATAGAAGATCCCCGTCCATTTGATCAACCCTACTAGCAACTAGATTAAGCTCTTCTGCTTGGATGCCTTTATGTACACAATCTTCCCTATATTCAAGATGTTTTTTCTCTTCATAAAAAAGATTTGGAGATAAGTCACATTCAGGAACTTCTTTCTTATCAAGAATTTGATCAGATAGGATACTTGGATAATTTTCAGAACTAATCTTCATCACATTCTCTTCATTATGTCTATTTGATTCCATCTCATCTTCACATGTTTGATACAACTTCTTCTCATAGGATGAAATAATGCATGTCTCATTTTCTGAATACACTTCCCCATACATATTTTGAGTTTTATCATCTTCAAAATGATCACTAGGCCCATAGTCTTTATCATGATGTTGATGGACTTGATTGCATAGAAAATATTCTTCAAATAATGGATTCAAGGATATAGAGAGCTCAAGCATATCTCCATGAGAGATTTCATCTAAAACTTCTTTGTGTTCATATGGTGTATGTTATTCTATTTCATCTTTGTTATTTGATTCCTAAAATTTATCATCTTCTTCATCTAGTACCCCTTGAGTATGTGTTGATCCATCAAATTGCTTATCATGGTGCATTGAGAAAAAAATTTGACCACTCTTCTCAACATGTTTTTGATATTCCATGTCTAGTAAATATGAGATTTCTTCTATACTAAGAAGATCTTCTTCCTCATCATCATGGTTATTGATACCTATCTCCATACAAATCTCATCATGTATATATTCCTCTTCAACCTGATCCAGATTCTCTTCTTCCATGAAATCATTATTTTCATGTACAAGAACCCTTTTAGTCTTATCACAAGTTTTAATAGCATTCAAATTTTGAGTACTTGTAAATTTTTTCTTATATTCATCCCTTTCTACCCTAAAATCTTCACACATTTGATCAATAAAAGCTATTAGTTGAGTATCATGGTAGATTCCCAACTCACAAATTTTATCCGTTAATTCCCTTCCAAAAGGCCTAATACCTGAAGGTATTTTCCGATAAATCCTTATCATTCTCATGAACAAATGTATTGTAGATTCTCCTTCATATATTTCCAAATTGAAGAATGTATCCAAAGGGGACATGTACAATTCTTCTTCCACAATGTAATTTGGATCTTCTTCAATTCTGCAAATTTGGTCTCCGTACCATTCATAGCACATGTTGTCTTCTTCAACACTAGAATAACAGTGAACAATGCGAGGTTAAGAGTTCAAACAATGATGAGACATCATTTGGGAAGTCTAATGAAGACTCGAGCCATGATGGAACAAGAAAATATTGTGCCTACATATTTTGGATCCGGTAGTAATGGACTGCAAGCACAGATAGAAGAAGTCAAGGATGAAACCAGTTTGATAGGGGATCCAAAAACCTTTGGAATGTTTGATAAGATTCTTTACTACACTGGACATTCTTCTATCCTAATCTCAGCATTGGCAAGGAATTCAGATTTTCACTATATGATGAGCAGTTCTATGTCATCACACGAGCCTAAATCAAAACTTTACAACAAATACATTCAAGATTTGATAGACAAGTAGTGGTTAATGTTGAAATTTAAGATTTACCAAAAATTAATTTTAGATCAGCAGATGAAAAAAAGCATGTGACTATTGGTGAGTTAACACACCACTCTTATGATAAGGATCATTTTTGTGATCATGGGGACACTCTTGGAGAAGTCATGATCACACTATTCCCTCATGATGCATTATTAGAGAAAGGAGTTGTTCCATCTTCAGGGAATGAGATATACATGATCATTGTTATTCATTTTGAGTGGCATTTACTTGGAGCAGATGAGTTTTAGCACTAAACTTCAGAACAGGAGACACATGTCGAACATTTGAATGTATAAACCTGTAGATCGGCTATAACATGCAAATCATCTTTTAAGGAATGGGTTAGTTTTCCCGTGATCCATCGTTGGAAAATTCTTAAATTTTGGATTTAGTAGTAAGTTGAAGTCATTTTCAAATGCCTTTGGTTCCAGATTAAAAGGTTATGACTATGAGGAATATGGTGAAGCATCCACCTTTATTTTATTACAATTAATCATTCCTTTATCTAAATATAGAATAATAATAAGTGTCAAAGGATTGGATAATATTTTTCTATCAACTATATTACCCTTCCATGCACACATTTATATCAACAATAGTTTCTTCCATGCATTTGGTTTCAGATTAAAAGGTTATGACTATGAGGAATATGGTGAAGCATCCACCATTATTTTATTACATTTAATCATTCCTTTATCTAAGTACAGAATAATAATAAGTGTCAAAGGATTGGATAATATTTTTCTATCAACTATAGTACCCTTCCATGCACACATGTAGTTTTTAGCTATACGAGTACCAACCCTAGAGATTTGATCTATTAGTAAGTGTCAAACTATGTTTTCTTGAAACCATCAATGACTACTACATCTTAATGCAATTTACACTATCTATGTAGATGAAATTTTCTATTCATAATCTATATCTATCTTACCTTTATCACCATTGTAATTTGGAGGTGGAATAATTCCTTTGCGGCCAAAACGTTAGGTCTGCAACTTTAAATCTGTGGAATAACCATCGATCCTTAGTCTAATAGTAGGAGTAGCTTGTCTAGAACATTTTTAGAAGAAATTGTAAGTTCTAAGTAAGGTATGGTTTTATTTGATCTTAGAATTGAGTTCACAAAAAAATATTAATATTAATAGCTAGTTTATAATTGAGTTTAAGAGAGTGCTTCATGTAGCTCCATTTTCTAGTCCTGAGTGAATTAAAAGAGAGTGATGAATTTTTTTTCATTATCCAATAAACTCCATGAATTATAGTCGTATCACATTATAATTTCTCTGGACTATATTCAACATGATTAATAAAAAAATTGATTCTTTCTCTACTCTTAGTATAATGCTTTTCAATTTTCCAAGTTTTTGCCAAGCTTTTCTAGTAAACAAATAAGAAAAAGACATTTGTACATAGTCAATGCAGTTGCCCAACCCCAGTCAATACAAATGTCTAGTTTCTCAGTTCTCGCCGCCCGACCCTCACCCCACCCCAATGTCTTAACATCAAGCAAGATCCACAATGGAAAATAACAAATTATAGCTTATTTCCCTTGAACTTTCTCGATAAGAAATATAAAGATATTGAACATTAATTAGTATCTTTGTTTTGGACAAATTAAATGCCTGAAAGTCATTTAATTAATGGATATTGGAATGAAGATTTATAGATTGAATTACCATACTTGATGGATATTGTAAGACAACAATGCTTAAGGAACTTGCGCCCTTATGATTGCGATTGGTACTATGTTAGAGCAAGTATGATTGTTGGAATTTATGTAATGTTTTTGAATTTCTATTGCATTAAGTAGAAATCATACCTTCTCTTATGTAGTACCAATCAGAATCATAGGGTGCAAGTTCCTTATACGTCGTTGTCTTAATAAGAACAAAAGTCAAAAGAAAAATGTGTCATGGAAAGTATGGTAAACCTTTCATTGGCTTGTGCATGAGAGGTACGACTTAATTATTCCTTTCTTTGTGTATCACTATTACCCACATATTGCAGCTCATAGATATTATAAAGAATGTATTCTTATAATATTTTATGTTTGTAACAGGCTCCACGACCTCCTCCTAAGGACACCCAAGTTTGTGAATGACAGGTATGACTTAATTATGTCTTGCTTTGTGTATCACTGTTACCCACATATTGCAACTCACATATATTATAAGGACTATATTCTTATAATATTTTATGTTTGTAACACGCTCCACCATCTCCTCCCAAGGACACCTAGGCTTGTGAATGAGAGGTATGACTTAATAATGCTTTTTAGTTTCCCAAGTTTTTGTCAAGCTTTTCCAGTAAACAAATCAGAAAAAGATATTTGTACACAGTCAATGCAGTTGCCCAAACCCAGTCAACACAAGCATCTAGTTTCTTAGTTCTCACCACCCGACCCTCCCCCCACCCCAATGTCTTAACATCAAGAAAGAACCACAATGGAAAATAAAAAATTATAGCTTATTTCCCTTTAACTTTCTCGATAAGAAATATAAAGATATTGAACATTACTTAGTATCTTTGTTTTGGACAAATCGAATGCCTGAAAGTCATTTAATTGATGGATATTGGAATTAATATTTATAGATTGAATTACCTCACTGGACGGATATTGTAAAGATAATAACTTTTCAGGAACATGAGACACATGTCCAACATTTGAATGTATAAACTTGTAGATCGGCTATAACATGCAGAACATCTTTTAAGGTCTGGGTTAGTTGTCCCATGATCCATCATTGAAATTCTTAAATTTTGGATTTAGTAGTAATTTGAAGTCTTTTTCAAATGCCTTTGGTTTCAGATTAAAAGGTTATGAATATGAGGAATATGGTGAAGCATCCACCTTTATTTTATTACATTTAATCATTCCTTTATCTAAGTATAGAATAATAATAAGTGTCAAAGGATTGGATAATATTTTTCTATCAACTATAGTACCCTTCCATGCACACATTTATATCAACAATAGTTTCTTCCATGCACACATGTATTTTTTATCTATACAAGTACCAACCCTAAAGATTTGAGCTATTAGTAAGTGTCAAACTATGCTTTCTTGAAACCATCAATGACTACTACGCCTTAATGCAATTTACACTATCTGTGCAGTTGAACTTTTCTATTCATAATCTATATCTATCTTACCTTTATCACCATTTTAATGTGGAGGAGGAATAATTCCTTTGCGGCCAAAACATTAGGTCTGCAACTTTAAATCTGTGGAATAACCATCGAGCCTTAGTTTGATGGCAAGAGTATCCTATCTAAAACATTTTTAGAAGAAATTTTAAGTTCTGAGTAAGGTATGGTTTTATTTGATCTTATAATTGAGTTCACAAAAAAATATTAATATTAATAGCTAGTTTATAATTGAGTTTAAGAGAGTGCTTCATGTAGTTCCATTTTCTAGTCCTAAGTGAATAAAAAGAGAGTGATGAATTTTTTTCATTATCCTATAAACTCCATACTTTATAGTCATATAACATTATAATTTCTCTGGACTATATTCAACATGATTAATAAAAAATCAATTCTTTCTCTACTCTTATTATCATGCTTTTCAGTTTTCCAAGTTTTTGCCAAGCTTTTCCAGTAAACAAACCAGAAAAAGACATTTATACACAGTCAATGTAGTTGCCCAACCCCAGTCAATACAAACATCTAATTTCTCAGTTTTCATGAATTATAGTCATATAAAATTATAATTTCTCTTGACTATATTCAACATGATTAAAAAAAAATCAATTCTTTCTCTACTCTTATTGTAATGCTTTTCAGTTTTCCAAGTTTTTGCCAAGCTTTTCCAGTAAACACATCAGAATAAGGACTGTATTCTTATAGTATTTTATGTTTGTAACAGGATCCACCATCTCCTCCCAAGGACACCCAGGCTTGTGAATGAGAGGTACGACTTAATAATTCTTTTTATTTTTCAAAGTTTTTTCCAAGCTTTTCCAGTAAACAAATCAGAAAAAGACATTTGTACACAATTAATGCAGTTGCCCAACCCCAGTCAATATAAGCATCTAGTTTCTTAGTTCTCACCGCCCGACCCTCCCCCCATCCCAATGTCTTAACATCAAGAAAGATCCACAATGGAAAATAACAAATTATAGCTTATTTCCCTTGAACTTTCTGGATAAGAAATATAAAGATATTGAACATTACTCAGTATCTTTGTTTTGGACAAATCGAACGCCTAAAATTTGTTTAATTGTTGGATATTGGAATGAATATTTACAGATTGAATTACCTCACTGGATGGATATTGTAAAGACAATAACATTTAAGGAACATGAGACACATGTCCAACATTTGAATGTATAAACCTATAGATTGGCTATTTTTAATCTCTAAGTTCTGTTGATGATTAGTGACCAACACTTAGTCATTCACTTAGGCAGTTTTAGTTGGCTATCACTGTGGCCAAGCTAAAACTATGCAAGGCCGAGAAACATTGCCGAGCCGAGTAGGATACAGAGAAGTCAAGTGCCGAGCAGAATAGTTTTTGTATACATGTCTGGAATGATTCAAACTTTGAGGATAAGTGATCAGGCTGACTTGTATAAGATTTTTAGGCCAACTTATGTATGTATTTAATATTCTTCTATGGAGTTAGTTATGCATTTAATTGTTTTATCCTATGCATGATCTATTGTAAACATTAATTTTAATACCATCAAGGTATGGGTATTAGATCTTGATCGTTGATCTAGATCTCACTATCAGACTTGAACAGATATATTAGATTTCTTCTAAACCCTATTTTGTGTGTGTAAGGAGAGAGTAGACGAAGTGTGTGGTGACTGCATTTTTGAATTAAAATACATAGAGGGTTATTTTTTTAAGAAGCAGAGATCAAGCAGAGTGACAACACAGTGAACAACAAAGTAAAGTTATATCAGATTATGAGATAATAGAAGGTACTTGAAAGAGAAGATCTGTCATCAGCATCAGAGTGCATAATGAAGGATCAATACTTGAGACATTCTAATCATTGTATCAGGTGAAATTCTCTTAACAGAGTGGTTCTAGCAGACCTTTCTTAATCTCCTAACAGAGTGCTTACTTTATTGTAAGTTGAAATCCTTTCACAGGGTAGATTGTAATGATCTTTAGCTCTTAATCGGGCAGACCTTTAATAGGGTAGATTGCATCTTGTAATCAACTTTTGTAGCCTTAATAGGTACACTTTATTGCTACAGTAGTGGAGAATTTTGTGGGTGTCATCCCCACCCCATTTTTACCTATTTGGGTTTCTGGGTTACCAAGTTCTTGTGTTATGTGTTATTTATTTTGTTGTGTGGATGCTATCTGAGATTACATTAGATTCATATATGTATGAATGTGGATCAGTTTGTTTTAAGCATTTAATTTTGAAGATCTGATTCACCCCCCGCTCTCAGTATCTTGCTTTCCCATTATTGTATTTCCAACAATTGGTATCAGAGCTCAGTTCTCTAAAAAGGTCATAATCAGCTTGAGAATACAGAGCTTGAGATGGAGATCTACAAGATGGGTAAATTCATTGATAATCAAAAGATTGATATTTAGCTAGAACTACAACAGCTTGAGATAGCAAGACATGAATTAAAGAAGTCCTTGACTATAAGGAAAGATTTGGCCAAACTAATGAATGACACTCATTATCAGAAAGATGACACCACAAATCTATTTTAGAATGGATATTCTACTGAGAGCAATGCAGCAATAGAAGATCTACTGGAAAAGAATAACGCACTATATGAAGAAGTCAAAAACTTGAAAAAGGAAAAAGAAGCCCAATCAATAAGAATTTGTGAAGTTGTTGAACAAAAAAAGAAAGCCAAAGATGACAAGGCTATGGCAGAAGAAGACAAAAGAATGATGACTACCAGAATTGATGAAAGAACACATGATGTACAAACAATGACAGTCAATCAAGTTGACATGGCGAATCAATTACAACTTGTGAGTGAGGAGATCAGTAGGAAAGACTTGGAGATTGCAAATCTTAGATCTATGATTAGTTAGTTGAAAGATGAATTAATATCTAAGAAAGAACTTAATAGTAGAATGAATGATCCCAATGCAACTATGAGCTACTTTGAATAACTGGTGGAAGCATCAAGAAGACCTAAAGATGCTTCTGGATTAGGTCACACTGAACAACATACAACCACTAAAGATGGAGAATCATCCAAGATAGGTGAAAGAAGGTATGCAAAGCCAAGAAACAACAAACCTATTTTCCACCACTGTGGGAAACCAGGTCATACAACAAACATTCACCAAAGCAAGAATGGTTATTCCAATCTAAAAACTAACTTTAATGGTTATTGCTTTAACTATTATAAGTTTGGACATCAAGTACATGAATGTAAGACAAAGGCAAGAAAAAAACCTAGACTCAATGGTAATTGCTATAACTGTCACAAATATGGTCATAGAGCACAAGATTGTAGATCTAAAGGTAAACAACAGTGGACATCAAAGGTACAAGAGAAGTCACAAAGAAAAGGCAATTCTTACAAGTGGGATTACAACACATGGCATAGTTGTCATTACTGTGGTGAGTATGGACATGTTCTAGAAAACTGCATAAGGACACATTTTAGAGGAAAGTCTAAAAGTTGGATGAATGGAAGCCTAGTTTGTCACAGTTGACTGAAAATTGGTCATACAAGGAAAGATTGTTAGACTAGGGTACCTGCTCCTACAGTTGAAAAAATTAGAGCATAGATGAACAAGACATGGGTTAAGAAGTCTGAACCATGCAGTAGTGAAGCTAGTGAAGCCGAGGTCACCCAATCCAATAGATCAGGTGATCACATCATCTCCAACTAAGAAAAAGAGGTATGTAAGGAACTGCATCTAAAATTCTTATCTTACATCTGTTCCTAACATGCAATGTACCAAAGTCCATATTTGCATATGTTAAGATGCACCAGGACATATTTTTTGAAGACAAATGCCAAGATGAGCCAATTTCACTATAGGTGTTGAGCACTAATCATGGACACTAAGGCCGAGTTCTTTAGCGAGCATCAAGTTTTGTTGGTCGAGTAAGTTTTATGATGGATGATTTTAGTAAGCCGAGTGTGATGCAAGTTATGTTAGAAAGCCAAGGACAGCTGGCTTGCACTAACTCAATGGGGAGAACATTCATTGCTTACCTACCTTGACCTTTCAAAGTCTATAAATGATGAATAGTTGACACTTCATTTTTACCTTGCAATTTTTACTATTTACGGAGTGATTGAAGTAATTTGAAGAATTGATCTTAACGAAGTTAGCATCAAAGATTTCATCAGCGTGTCATCGGAAATCCTAAGGTGAACAGTGCAAAGTGTTACTTGTCGAGGTACTCTATTCTTCATCTTTTGAACCCTAGTTTCAAAATTATGGCTGCAAGTTCTTCCACACCAGCTAAGAGTATGGAGGGAGAACAAGAAAAAATTTAGTTAGTACGGAGTGATGAATGTGAACCTCTCAACTTTTGATCCATTCCTGAAAGTGCAATACAGAGTGATTTAACGGGAGCCCTCTCATCCATTCCACCCAAGGTACTTATGATCCACGATGTTCGATCATGTTACATGGTTAAGATTGGTGAAGTAGGTGATAGTGAATTGAGGAAATCCTACAACAAATTGTGTGTCGATGGAATTCTGAAGGGAGAATTCAAAAATTTAGCCGAAAAAGGGTTAACTCGTGCCCTATATTTTCTACAAGGTTTCAAAGATGAATGGATTAATGTTATCCTTAGCCGAGTTCATGATACGTGTATGTGGTTGGATAATGGACCAGTCAAGATTACCAAAAGAATGATTCATCGAGTGACTAGATATCCTATAGTTAATAGAAAATGAACAATGAGGGATAACAACAAAGAAGAAATTACACTGAACACTGGAGCCATTTGGAACAACAGAGGTATGACTATCTCTACAAATACAGACCTAGAACTTGATTTTGGAGTAAGAGTAATAGCACATAAGTTCTATCAGTCGAGTAGATTGGATAATGTTGCTTGTACAACCGTTGATCAGGCATGGAAAATTGTTAAGAAGAATCATACATATGATCTTGCTGAGCTACAGTAGACACAATTAGATGAGAACCTAGCATCAATCAGAAAGGCTAAAATCTCATCATGTAAGTTTGGTTCCTTACTAGTCTGTATATTTTTCTACATTCAGGATACATTTCCTACATTGGGAAATATTGTTTGGAAAAAAGATAGACCCATTACAGTTTAGATTAGTGAATGTATTGAGAAACTAGGAAGTAATTTTAATAGCATTATGGGGAGCTATTTTGTAGAATTCAAGAAGAGAATGAGATTAAGAACTAGGATTCCTAGATCACTAGTGAAGAAGCACTATGAAGAAATCTATTTTCTAGTTGATACAGATAACACGTATATCTAGGCTGTGACACCCAAGATAACATGCTTAGAACCATTTCCATATGAAATTAACATTGATGAAGCATCAATTGCCATCATTGCACTCCTAGCCGAGGCAATTGATACTACAGTAGAGAAATTTGGAAATTTTGATGAAGCCAAAGCTAAAATTTCTAGAAGCTTGAATAAGGGAACTATGGAGAGGAAAAGAAAGAAGATGGTGAAAAATCTGAAGAAAATGGTTGGTTTAGGTAGCAATGAAGAACCTAAGGATGCACCTTTATGCCTGACCACTGGAAAAGGTGAGGATATATCAAAATAAGAGGAAGTGAGTACATTAGAGGAGATTAGTAAGAAAGCTAAGGGTAAAAGACCATCAATTGTCATAGTAACCAAGCCGAGAAAAGCTAAACCTAAAGTTACACCTCCTATAACTAATCATCTGAGGACTAGAGCATCTACTATTACTTCTCCAGTAGAAGTAAAAACAAAAGTGTATGGAAAGAGAAAGGTTGTATAAAGTAGTTCTGGAAAGGAAGCTAAAATTGCTCCTAAGGCTAAGCCGAGTAAGCCAGCAAAGAGACCAAGAAGGAAACTAGACTTGGGGATAGATAGTGATGATGAAAAGACATAAATTGATGAACCCAGCAACATACCTACAACACAATTGAGGAATTCATCAGGGTTAGCAACTTTCCAGTTCATTAAGTATGATAAATTGAATAATGTGGATAGGCACAAAGTTCAGGAAGCACTCTTGGATATGATGAGTACTTTCAAGTTAACTCCTACAGAGATAGGAAACCATGTGCCGAATGAACTATATGTTTTTCTGTCAAGCAAATGGGAATTTGCACTTACCATAGAGAGATAGATTAGGGAAGGAACTCTAGCCAAGGTAATACCTAAGTTACCTTCAAAACAAAGAGCCAAATTCATTAAGGAATACAAGAATAGGTTTGTTCCTAAGCTTAGAGGCTATGTTGTTCTGAAAAATGATATTGAAGGTGTAGTACAATAAAGCACAAGGATTTGGAAGTCTTTGGACTGGCCGTTCCAATAGATAAGAAATCTGGTGAGGGAACATTCAAGCAAAAGACAAAAGAAGTTGAAGTGAAGACTACCCCTGAGCCACAAATAACTCAAGGCCGGATTGCTACAGAACAGGACAAGACCAAAGATACATTAGACTCAACAAACTCTGTTGATCTGACTGCAGACAGTCCTAAGGATTTTATAGTTGATGATCCAAGCAATTTGAATGCTGAGGAACAAGATATGTCGAGTGGTAAATACACTGATTTGCCCATTAAGGCAACTGATACTGAAGAAAGAAAGACCATAGCATCTGATGAGATAATTGAAGTTTTCAATGATCAGAAAGGTGAAGAGAAACAACAAACAAGTGCACAAGAGGTAACTTCACAGAATCCACCTATTTTAGAGGTTGTGAAAATAGTTTTAGATAGTGGAGTAGTGATAACGGATACTATTGATAAGCCTAAGGAAGAAGAGGCAATGCAAGTGTTGGTTGATCTACCACACTATGCATCATCCACCCCTATTAGTCCTAAAACTAGTGGTATGCCCAATCCATAGACAATACTGATAGAATTAAAAGAGGCAATGGAGATTGACACTATCAGAGGAAAAGGTATTATGCAGCTGAGCATAAGTTCACCAGAGTTGAAGAAAAAGAAAGTTCTGAAGAAGAAGTCTCAAAATCTAGATGTAACATTAGATGAGGTCATTGTGATTCCACAATGGGATCCCAATGAATTATCATTTGAACAAATAGGGACTCTTATATAATTTCTTAAGAGGAAGAAGAGACATGGAGAGATGAATATAGAACAAAAGAAAAAGCAGGTGTTGCATGACATCAAAGATATATTTGCAAAGGCTTTTGACTTAGAGGAATAAATGCCTCAAGCTCCAATTATTGATCAATTAGTTAACATTGTACAGAAGGTAACTGATGATGACATAGACAATAATGAAAAACTTCTACAATGGTCCAGGAGAAGATTTGAGAGCAAATTTATGGAGAAAATCTTAGAAGAGATTGCAACAAAATAGGTTGAACTTTCTATTCTTGTAGAAAATTTAGAGAAAGTTATAGCCAATGTTTATTCTTTGTACAGGAAATTATGTGATGTTGAATTTTTCACAAAGGATAATATACAGCTTGTTGAGAAGCTACAGTTAGATTTAAGATCAAATGGCACTACTTTGGGTAAAGATACTACTTCTAGTTCTTTCCATCTTACTAAGTTGATTAATGCACAACGGAGAATAGCCAAGCTTATGGCTAAAGATGGTCAAATTAGGGCCAAGTTGATAACTATTCAAACAAGCATGTTGCCTCACTTAGAGGTAATACAGAAGGAACTTTCAATTGCAAAGGAGTTATCACAGAGCAATGCAAATCTATCAACTGCAGAAAGTTTAGTGAGTCAAGCTGTGGAGCTAGAAATAAAATTGGAAGTTATGAAGATTGCTAAGGAAAGCTGGGATACTACATTTGAATCAACCCTGTAGCTTCATATTTTTTTTTTGGATAAGTACAACTTAACCCCACCAGCAATTAGTGACAAAAACAAGGGGGAAGTTGGTAAGGAAATTGGAAAGGATACAGTATGATACATCAGTACAGAATAGGTACACTTGTATATAATTTTTTGAAGGCATGTAAACTTTTTGTATGAATAATTCTGAGCATATTCCTAGGGGGAGTACTTAGTATACTTAGGCAACATTTTGATGAAATGAACAAAAGTAATGATAAGTGTGTTTTTGCCACTAATATCAAAGGGGGAGATTGTTAATCTCTAAGTTCTATTGATGACTAGTGACCAACACTTAGTCATTCACTTAGGCAGTTTTAGTTGGCTATCACTATGGCCGAGCTAAAACTATGCAAGGCCGAGCAACATTGCCGAGCAGTTTTCAGTTTGCCTAGTTACATTGCCGAGCCGAGTTACATTGCCGAGCCGAGTAGGATACAGAGAAGTCAAATGCCAAGCAGAATAGTTTTTGTATACATGTCTGGAATGATTCAAACTTTGAGGATAAGTGATCTAGATGACTTGTATAAGATTTTTGGGCTGACTTATGTATGCATTTAATATTCTTCTACGAAGTTAGTTATGCATTTAATTGTTTTATCCTATGCATGATCTATTGTAAACATTAATTGTAATACCATCAAGGCATGGGTATTAGATCTTGATCATTGATCTAGATCTTTCTATCAGACTTGAATAGATATATTAGATTACTTCTAAACCCTATTTTGTGTGTGTAAGGAGAGAGTAGACAAAGTGTGTGGTGACTACATTTTTGAAGTAAAATGCACAGAGGGCTATTTTTTTAAGAAGCAGAGATCAAGTAGAGTGATAACATAGTGAACAACAAAGTAAAGTTATATCAGATTATGAGATCATAGAAGGTACTGGAAAGAGGAGATCCGTCATCAGCATCAAAGTGCATAACAAAGGATCAATACTTGAGACATTCTAATCATTGTATCAGGTGAAAATCTCTTAACAGAGTGGTTCTGGTAGACCTTTCTTAATCTCCTAATAGAGTGCTTACTTTATTGTAAGTTGAAATCCTTTCACAGGGTAGATTGTAATGATCTTTAGCTCTTAACCTAGTGCAGGAGCACCCAGGTACAAGGAAAAGAACCAGGAGGTTCCAAAAGAAGTATAATATCATAACATGATCCATTTTAGTAAATTTTATGTCATAATTTCATTTTTGATGTATTGAGTCCATTGATGTAAGGCTAAATGAGCCATTTTGTCAAAATTGTCATAGTTGTCCATTTAAGGCCTAAATTGGTCAAAATGGTCAAATGATGTAAAACCATCCATGGAAGGGTGGAAATGGTGTAAAATTTCATTAATAGTCTATTGTGATATTTTTTTAAGGTTTCTACAAAGTTGCAAGGTCATTTTGTAAAAGTTGTCAACTTGACAACAAATGTTGTCAAGCAAAAAAAAATGGTCAAAATGCAACAAAAAGATGTAAATTTGGTTTTCCATCAGTTATGGGGTAGTTAGGGAGGTTTTAAATGTAAAATATTCTTTAAATACCATTGTATGGTCGAACCAAATCATTAATGGAAGGAAGGAGAAGAAGGATAACATTTTGAAACAATTTGGGTGTATTCAAACTTAGTTATTTTGATTGGTTTCACTATTTTTATGTTGTTTTCAGGCCTTGTATGGACCTATAAGGCCTGAAAACATTGTATAAAATGTATGGATAGAAATTATAGTGAATAAACTTCCTTCTTGTTTTATTTTGGAGTGATTTCATTGAGAAATGAAGAAGTTATGGACGTTTAGGTGAAAGTTGTTGTTTGCAGATTTCAAACTTCCTGAGAACGGTCATAATGCAGTATTTGGTATGGATTCATATGGAGGATTCAAGATCTATATTTGGATGCATTTGAAAGATATGTGAATAAATTTCATTTCCTTTTGGTTTGAGCGGTTTTTATGAAGATTGGTTAAAGTTATGAATATTGTTGAAAAACTATTTTTAAACTGTCTTAAATGGAGTTACAAGTGAGGGTTTGTGATTATCTCATGATCAAACCATGGGAAAATTTAATGGCTTGAATATTATGAATCTAGACTCATAAAGGGTTAATATGAAATTTTTTTAAGATCATTTGGTTTTGTTTTGAGAAAGATATGAGATGCCCTAGGCAGGGTTTGGTGTTTTAATTCTGAATTATGATAGGGATATGGATCAGAATTTTCAGTCTGAAACAATAATTGTTTGAGGAATCAAATAGGGTCCTCAGACCTTAATAATTTATGAGATGATATATATTGTATTTATCTACAAAATTTTTGTTTTCCAAAAATTTTGGTTTGGAGTTTTAGTGGGTCAAATAACTCAATTCTTGGAAACTGTAAAACTTGGGACAATATTGAAGTTGTTTGTTAAAGGAAGAAAACAAGTATTTTGTTGCTGATTGTTCTTGTGAAAGAAGATAGTATTTGCCTCTTTTCAATTATTTCAATGATTAAATGAAGATGGGATCATCAAGGTCCTAGATGTTGAGTGGTTTGTATGATGCTCTGCATCATAATCGGGTAGACCTTTAACAGGGTAGATTGCATCTTGTAATCAACTTTTTTAGCCTTAACAGGCACACCTTATTACTGCAGTAGTGGAGAATTTTGTGGGTGTCATCCCCACCCCAGTTTTACCTATTTGGGTTTCTGGGTTACCAAGTTCTTGTGTTATGTGTTATTTATTTCATTGTGTGGATGCTATCTGAGATTACATTAGATTCATATATGTATGAATGTGGATCAGTTTGTTTTAAGTGTTTAATTTTGAATATCTGATTCACCCCCCCTCTTAGTATCTTGCTTTCCCATTATTGTATTTCCAACAGCTATAACATGCAGACCATATTTTAAGGAATGGGTTAGTTTTCCCATGATCCATCATTGGAAATTCTTAAATTTTGGATTTAGTAGTAATTTGAAGTCTTTTTCAAACACCTTTGGTTTCAGATTAAAAGGTTATGACTATAAGGAAAATGGTGAAGCATCCACCTTTATTTTATTACATTTAATCATTCCTTTATCTAAGTATAGAATAATAATAAGTGTCAAAGGATTATATAATATTTTTCTATCAACTATAGTACCCTTCCATGCACACATTTATATCAACAATAGTTTCTTCTATGCACACATGTATTTTTTAGCTATACAAGTACCAACCCTAGAGATTTGAGCTATTAGTAAGTGTCAAACTATGCTTTCTTGAAACCATCAATGACTACTACATCTTAATGCAATTTACACTATCTGTGTAGGTGAAATTTTCTATTCATAATCTATATCTATCTTACCTTTATCACCATTTTAATGTGGAGGAGGAATAATTCCTTTGTGGCCAAAACATTAGGTCTGCAACTTTAAATCTGTAGAATAACCATCGAGCCTTAGTCTGATGGCAAGAGTATCCTGTCTAACAAAATTTTAGAATAAATTTTAAGTTCTGAGTAAGGTATGGTTTTATTTGATCTTATAATTGAGTTCACAACAAAATATTAATATTAATAGCTAGTTTATAATTGATTTTAAGAGAGTGCTTCATGTAGTTCCATTTTCTAGTCCCAAGTGAATAAAAAATGAGTAATGAATTTTTTTTCATTATTCAATAAACTCCATGAATTATAGTCGTATAAAATTATAATTTCTGTGGACTATATTCAACATGATTAATAAAAAAATTAATTCTTTCTCTACTCTTATTATAATGCTTTTTAGTTTTCCAAGTTTTTGCCAAGCTTTTCTAGTAAACAAATTAGAAAAATACATTTGTACATAGTCAATGCAGTTTCCCAACCCCAGTCAATACAAACTATTGGAAATATAATAATGGGAAAGCAAGATACTGAGAGGGGGGGTGAATCAAATCTTCAAATATAAACACTTAAAACAAACTGATAACACATTCATACATAAATGAATCTAATGTAATGATAAATAACATCCACACCATGAAATAAGTAACACATAACACAATAACTTGGTAACCCAGAAACCCAAATAGGTAAAACTGGGGTGGGGATGACACCCACAAAAGTCTCCACTATTGCAGTAATAAAGTGTACCTATTAAGGTTACAATGTTTGATTACAAAATGTAATCTACCCTGTTAGAGGTCTGCTCTGTTAAAAGCTTCAGATCATTACAATCTACCTTGTTAAAGGATTTAAACTTACAATGAAGTAAGAACTCTATTAAGAGATAAATAAAGGCCTGCTAAAACCACTCTCTTAAGAGACTTTCACCTGATACAATGATTAGAAAGTATCAAGTATTGATCCTTCGATATGCACTCTGATGCTGATGACAGATCTCCTCTTTTCAGTATCTCTTCTGATCTTATAATCTGATATACCTTTACTCTGTTGTTCACTGTGTTATGCTCTACTTGATCTCTACTTCTGAACAAAATAACCCTCTGTGCATTTCACTTCAAAATGCAGTCACTTCAACTACTCCTCTTCTGCCTCTTGCACATACATAAAATAAGGTTTCAAAGCAATCTAATATATCTATACAGATCTGACAGTGAGATCTAGATAAAAAATCAAGATCCAATACCCATACCATGATGGTATTGCAATTAATGTTTACAATGAGTAATACATAGGGTAAAAGAATTAAATGCATAATTACTCTGTATAAAAATATTAAATGCACACATAAGTTGGCCCAAAAACCTCATACAAGTCGACCAGATCACTTGTCCTTGAAGTTTGTATCATTCCTAACAAGTGTACAAAAATTGTTCTGCTCGACACTTGAATGTCTATCGCTCGACATTTAACATCCCTGTCTACTCGTCTCAACAATGTAACTAGGCATACTAAAAAACTGCTCGGCAATGTTGCTCAGCCTTGCATAGTTTCAGCTCGGCCACAGTGATAGCCAACTAAAACTACCTAATGAAATGACTAAGTGTTGGGCACTGATCATCAACAGAGCTTAGAGATTAACAATCTCCCCCTTTGATATTAGTGGCAAAAACACTTATCATTACTTCTATATATTTCACCAAAATATTTCCTAAGTACGTTAAGTACTCCCCCTAGGAATATACTTATACAAAAGTTTACAATGCCTACAAAAATTATATACAAGTGTACATTTTCTATATTGATGTATCCTTTCATAACTCCTTACTAACTTCCTCCTTCCATAGTATTAACTTCCCCCTTATTTTTGTCACTGATTGCTGGTGGGGTTAAGTTGTACTTATCCAAAAATTGCTTATGAAGTTGCAGGGTGGATTCAAATGTTGTATCCCAGCTTTCCTTTGCAACCTTCATAACTTCCATTTTGATTTCTAGCTCGACAACTAGACTCACTAAACTCTCTGTAGTCAATAGATTTACACTGCTTTGTGATAGCTCCTTAGCTTTTGAAAGTTCCTTCTGTATTACCTCCAAATGAGGCAACAAGCTTGTCTGAATAGTTATCAACTTGGCCCTTATGCGACCATCTTTAGCCATAAGCTCGGCTATTCTCCTTTGTGCATTTGTCAACTTATTAAAATGTAAAGAACTAGAGGTAGTATCTTTACCTAAAGTAGTACTAGTTGATCTCAAATCTAACTGTAGCTTCTCAACAAGCTGTAAATTATCCTTTGTGAAAAATTCAACATCACATAATTTATTATACAAAGAATAAACATTGGCTGTAACTTTCTCTAAGGTTTCTACAAGAACAAAAAGTTTAACCTGTTTTGTTGCTATCTCTTCTGAAATATTCTCTAGAACTTTTCTCTCAAATCTTCTCCAGGACCATTGTAGAAGCTTCTCATTGCTGTCAATGTCCTCATCTGTTACTTTCTGTACAATGTGACTAGTTGATCTATGATTGGCATTTGAGGCATTTCATCCTCCAGGTCAAAAGCCTTTGTAAATATGTCTTTGATATCGTGCAACACCTGCTTTTTCTTTTGTTCTATCTTCATCTCTTCCTGTCTTTTCTTCCTTTTAAGTAACTCTTGAAGAGTCCCAATTTGTTCAAAAGATAACTCATTTGGATCCCATTATGGAATCACAATGACTTCATCTAGTGTTACATCTAAATTCTATGACTTCTTCTTCAAGATCTTCTTCTTCTTCATTTCTGGAGAACTTATGCTCGGCAACATAATATCTTTCCCTTTGATAGTTTCAAACTCCAATGCCTCCTTCAATTCTATCAATATAGTCTGTGGATTTGGCATACCACCGATTTTGGGACCTGTGGGAGTGGATGATGCAAAGTGTGGTAGCTCAACCAACACTTGTGTTGCCTCTTCTTCTTTTGGCTTACAAACAACATCTATTGTTACTACTCCACTATCTAAAACTATCTTCACACCCTCTAAAATAGGTCGATCTTGTGAAGTTACCTCTTATTCATTTGCTTTCTGTTGCCCTTCACTTTGCTGAATACTGTCAACTTCAATTTTATCACCAGATGCTGTGGACTTTTCTTCTTCAATATCAACTGCCTTAATAGGTGAATCAATGTCTTTTCCACTTGGCATCTATTGTCCCTCGACATTCAAATTGCTTGGATCATCAACTATATAATCCATGGGACTGTCTACAGTTAGATCAACAGTGTTTGTTGCATCTAATGCATCCTTGGTCTTGTCCTGTTCTTCTGCAATTTGATCTTTAAGTATCTATGGTTCAGGGGTAGTCTTTTCTTCAACTTCTTTTTCCTTCTGCTTGGATGGCCCTTCACCAGATTTCTTATCTTTTGGAATGAGCAATCCAAAAATCTCTTTCCAAATCCTTGTGCTTTGCTGCACTACACCTTCAATGTCATTCTTCAAAATAGCATATCCTCTGAGTTTGGGAACAAACCTATTCTTATAATCCTCTATGAATTTGGTTCATTGTTTAGAAGTTACCTCAGGAATTATCTTTGCTAGGGTTCCTTCCCTAATTTGTCTTTCAGTGGCCAGTGAAAATTCCCATTTTCTTGACAGAAAGTCATATAGTTCATCAGGCACATGATTTCCTATCTCTATAGGAGTCAATTTGAAGGTGCTCATCATGTCCAAGAGTGCTTCCTGAACTTTGTGCCTATTTTCTGTTTTCAACTTGTCATATTTGATGAACTTGAATGTTGCTAACCCTACTGAATTCCTTAAAGTATCACATACCTCATCAATGCTTGCTGGTTTCTTGAAATGGGCTTTAGGTATGTTAGTAGATTCATCAATTTTTGTCTTCTCCTCATCACTATCTGTTGGAAAATTCAATTTCCTCCTTGGTCTCTTTGCTAGCTTACTCAGCTCAGCCATAGAAGCAACCTTTGCTTCCTTACCAGAACTACTTTCTGCAACTTTTCTCTTGCCATACAATTTTTCTTGCACTTCTACTGGGGAAGTAACATTAGATGCTCTTGTCCTTGGACGATTAGCTATAGGAGGTGTAACCTTGGGTTTGGCTCGGCTAGGCTTGGTTACAATAACAATTGATGGCTTCTTGCCCTTATCCTTCTTTGTAACTTCTTCTAATGCATTGACTTCCTCATCAGTAGAAATATCCTCACCTTGTCCAGTGGTCAACCCTAGAGGTGCATCCTCAGGTTCTTCATCACTACCCAAGCCAACCATTTTCTTTAGATTTTTCACTGTCTTCTTTCTTTTCCTCTCCATAGTTCCTTCATTCAAACTTCTTGAAATCTTAGCCTTAGCTTCTTCATAGTTTCCAAATCTCTCTCCTATTGTGTCAATAGCCTCAACTAGGAGTGCAGTGATGGCGGCTAATGCTTCATCAACATTAATCTCATATGGAAATGGCTCTAAAAATGTTATTCTAGGATTCACTGCCTTGATATAAGTGTTATTTGTATCAACTAGAAAACAAATTTCCTCATAGTTCTTCTCCACTAGTGACTTAGGAATCCTAGTCCTTAATCTCATTCTCTTCTTGAATTCTACAAAATAGCTACCCATAATGCTATTGAAATTGCTACCCAAATTCTCAATACATTCACTAATCTGAACTATTATGGGCCTATCCTTTTTCCAAACAATATTTCTTAGTGTAGGAAATGTATCCTGAATGAAGAAAAATATACATGCCAGTAAAGATCCAAACTTACATGACGAGCTCTTAGCCTTTCTAATTGATGCAAGGTTCTCGGCTAACTGTGTCTGTTGTAGCTCGACAAGATCATATGTGTGATTCTTCTTCATGATTTTCCATGCCTGATCAACTACTGTGCAAGGAACACTATCCAATCTGCTGGACTAATAGAACTTGTGTGCAATTACCCTTACTCCAAAGTCAAGTTTTAGGTCAGTGATTTTAGAGATAGTCATACCTCTGTTATTCCATACTGCTCTAGTGTTTAATGTATTTCCTCTTAGCTGTTATCCCTCATGGTCTACTTTCCATTCACTACAGGATATCTAGTCACCTGATGAATCATGCTTCTGGTGATCTTGACTGGTCCATTGTCTAGCCACATGCTCATGTCATGAACTCAGCTCAGGATAACCTTGATCCATTCATCTTTGAAACCTTGGGGAAAATATAGGGCACAAGTTAACCCTTTTTTCGGAAAAGTGTTTGAATTTTGCCTTCAGAACTCCATTTTCACACAGTTTATTGTAGGATTTCCTCAATTCACTATCTCCTACTTCTCCAATTTTAACCATATAACATGATCGAACATCATGAATCATAAGTACCTTGGGAGGAATGGATGAGATGGCTCCCGTTAAATCACTCTATATTGCGCTTTCAGGGATGGCTCAAAAGTTAATAGGTTCACATTCATGACTCTGAATCAACTGGATTTGTTCTGGTTCTGCCTCCATACTCTTGTCTGGTGCGGAAGAACTTGCAGCCATAATTCTAAATTTTAGGGTTTGAGAGATGGAAAATAGAATACCTCGGCAAGTGATGCTTCACACTGTTCTCTATTTAATATTTGCTTTAATATTGTCGATGACACACTGATGAAATCTCTGTTTGTAGCTTCGTTAAGATCAATTCTGCAAATCACTTCAATCGCTCTGTAAATAGTAAAATCACAAGGTAAAAATAAAATATCAACTGTTCATCCTTTATAAGCTATGAAGGGTAAAAGTAGGTGAGCATTAAATGTTTTTCGCGTTAAGTTAGTGCAAGCCAGCTATTCTCTACTCTAACACAACTTGCATCCCACTCAGCTCACTACACTCGGTCTTTACATAATTTTACTTGGCCAAAAAAACTTGGCACTTACTAAAGAACTCGGCTTTAGTGTCCATGATAGATACTTGGCACCTATAGTGCAATTTTCTCATCTTGACATTTTTGTCTTCAAATATGTCCTGGTGCATCTTAACATATGCAAATATGGACTTTTTGTACATTTCATGTTAGGAACTGATGTAAGATAAGAATTTTAAATACAGTTCCTTACATACCTCTTTCTCTTA
>MU228310.1:1079620-1098453 GCA_018584345.1 Thuja plicata
TTTTAGAGAACTCTAGCTCTGATACCAATTGTTGGAAATACAATAATGGGAAAGCAAGATACTGAGAGGGGGGGGGGGTGAATAAGATCTTCAAATATAAACACTTAAAACAAACTGATAACACATTCATACATAAATGAATCTAATGTAATCATAAATAACATCCACACCATGAAATAAGTAACACATAACACAATAACTTGGTAACCCAGAAACCCAAATAGGTAAAATTGGGGTGGGGATGACACCCACAAAAGTCTCCACTACTGCAGTAATAAAGTGTATCTGTTAAGGTTACAATGTTTGATTACAAAATGTAATCTACCCTATTAGAGGTCTGCTCTGTTAAAAGCTTCAGATCATTATAATCTACCTTGTTAAATGATTTAAACTTACAATGAAGTAAGCACTCTGTTAAGAGATAAATAAAGGCCTGCTAAAACCACTTTGTTAAGAGATTTTCACATGATACAATGATTAGAAAGTCTCAAGTATTGATCCTTTGATATGCACTCTGATGCTGATAACAGATCTCCTCTTTTCAATATCTCTTCTGATCTTATAATCTGATATACCTTTACTCTGCTATTCACTATTTTATGCTCTACTTGATCTCTACTTCTGAACAAAATAACCCTCTATGCATTTCACTTCAAAATGCAGTCACTTCAACTACTCGTCTTCTACCTCTTGCACATACATAAAATACGGTTTTGAAGCAATCTAATATATCTATACAGATCTGACAGTGATATCTATATCAATGATCAAGATCCAATACCCATGCCATGATGGTATTGCAATTAATGTTTACAATGAGTAATACATAGGGTAAAACAATTAAATGCATAATTACTCCATATAAAAATATTAAATGCATACATAAGTCGGTGCAAAAACCTTATACAAGTCAGCCGAATCACTTGTCCTTGAAGTTTGTATCATTCCTGACAAGTGTAAAAAAATTGTTCTACTCGACACTTGACTGTCTATCGCTCGACATTTAACATCCCTGTCTACTTGGCTCGAAAATGTAACTAGGCATACTAAAAAATTGCTCGGCAATGTTGCTCGACCTTGCATAGT
The DNA here is from genome assembly GCA_018584345.1 of Thuja plicata. Lineage (NCBI taxonomy): Eukaryota > Viridiplantae > Streptophyta > Pinopsida > Cupressales > Cupressaceae > Thuja > Thuja plicata. The sequence goes on from MU228310.1 coordinate 1,080,707, forward strand.
CTTAGCTCGGCCACAGTGATAGCCAACTAAAATTGCCTAATGAAATGACTAAGTGTTGGGCAGTAATCATCAACAAAGCTTAGAGTTTAAGAGAGTGCTTCATGTAGTTCCATTTTCTAGTCCCAAGTGAATAAAAAATGAGTAATGAATTTTTTTTCATTATTCAATAAACTCCATGAATTATAGTCATATAAAATTATAATTTCTCTGGACTATATTGAACATGATTGATAAAAAAATCAATTCTTTCTCTACTCTTATTATAATGCTTTTTAGTTTTCCAAGTTTTTGCCAAGCTTTTCCAGTAAACAAATCAAAAAAAGACATTTGTACACAGTCAATGTAGTTTCCCAACCCCAGTCAATACAAACATCTAGTTTTTCAATTTTCATGAATTATAGTCATATAACATTAAAATTTCTCTGGATTATATTCAACATGATTAAAAAAAAATCAATTCTTTCTCTACTCTTATTGTAATGCTTTTCAGTTTTCCAAGTTTTTGCCAAGATTTTCCAGTAAACAAATCAGAATAAGGACTGTATTCTTATAATCTTTTATGTTTGTAATAGGCTCCACCATCTCCTCCCAAGGACACCCAGGCTCAACCATGTTGATGGGACTTTGTAACTGGGTCTGCCAACAGATGTAAGTTGTCATCGGGTACTAGGGTACTGGCCAACTTCACCTATAAAGGTTGTCCGGAGAATAAATCCTCTGGGTCTCCAAGCACATGAGAGTCAGGTCTCGATAGTGCGGGGGCGCAGTTGGGAGTGTGACTATTTTGTTTGGGGGCATAGCTATTTTTCTTGGCTCATCTTCTCTGGGGATTTTTTTAGGTCAGGGTTTCCTACAAGTACGCATTAACTTACCAAATAAACTTCAAAAGATAGGGCATGGTTAGAAGTATTCATTCTATCTATAGTTGTGCAAATACATTTAAAACATCAACCAAGCTCTAACATGCTACACTAAAATACTGAATGCATATAGAACCATCAGTTCATACATATTCAATAGCGAGGGGAAAAGGAGGTCGTTAATCTAGTTAAAATATCAGAGCAAGGGACATTAGAAACATATAGCACAAAAGAATGTTAATCCAGAGATTAGAACACTAACAACATCATTGCCATAACTCTTCTTTCCTCATTAATAGGTTTTCCAGTGTGCACTGGTGCATACAATAATGGCTCCAAGAGAGCAACTATCTACTGAGAACTTCTAAGACCTAAGGAGCATTGAGCTCTGCAATTACTAGAAATGAATTGCTGAAATGCTATAGCTATGGACTGCAAAATCATCATATCTGCACCCCTTTGGAATGAGGTTGGAATTATTATTTATACGCAGATTTTCCCTAAAAATAACCTAACTCACTTTACCCTCAACAATAAAATATGGTTTCTGGTGGCCGGTACTACCTGCACCACGTTACAATGACCTCGAGAAGAACGAAGGTCTGACATGTCAGAAGAATGAGACAAGAGAAGAGGTATGGAAGAATTGGCCTTGAGAAGAGAGCTAGAGGGAGAATAGAATAAATCCAATCCCTCAGGGATCGAGGCTACATGCCTCATTAATACAAAAGTGGCTCACTATCTCTGATGCGCCAAGTGTTCAATGTTTGGGCGGCGGCTTGGGAAGACCACCTGTCATAACCATGCCCCAAGCTAACATGCCTTGCTGGGGTCACCTACCTTCTAACACCCTTATAAACTACTTGATAATGACTAGTCAGCTCTAGGGAACCTAGACACAGGTCATCAAAATAATACAAAACTATGGATTCGGAACCCTGAGATCCAGGAGCTTGCACTCAAAGAATAAAGAATGCTCAAAATGTGCCCTATTGGTGAAAATATCTAGAATCCAGAGAACCTTATCATTCCTTGCTATCTTAGAATGTTTCCAGGAGTTGGGTAATCCCATCCTCATTAATGTCCCTGAGGCCAGTCTGATGGTACTTGTATGCCTCCACTTGTTCACCTAGATCCAAAGTTTTTGTCTTGAATTCAGTAGCCACCTTTGCGGCATTATGGCCTCGGAGAACAATGCAAGATATACGGGACATTTAAGCTTTGTCTATTCCTTTCAGGGACTGGTATCAAGCTTCCATTATCTCATCAAATTTTCCTATGACATATTCCTCTAAAGTACACGTCTCAGTACGAAAGGGATCAACTCTTGAAACCCTTGTAATGAATGCCTTGTATAAATTTAAAGAATAATCTATCTCTAGAACCTTGTCCTACAAGGCCCCTACTAGTTGCTTGGTTATATCCAATGTGAGATAAAGTCTTGAGTGCTAGGTAAGGACAAAATCAAAGGACTCCTCTCCCAAAATTCTAGCTTTGGAAACAATTTCCTCCTTGATGCTCATGAGTTCTTCTAACTCACTTATCCACACCTCATATTTCTTGACCTCTCCCTCCCAGATGGTAATGGTAGTTTTAGCCTGATGCAACACATTTAATACTCCTAAGTGCATCGATGTAACCCTGTGGGAGTGGTACTCCGAATGAGGAAGCTTCCAAAGTAATGGCATTGATGGGTTAGACAAGCTCTATCAGAATCCTGACAAGATTTGCATTCTTCTCTTTTTCTGCCTTGAACTTCTGGGCTTCCTTTTCATAGCGGGCTTCTACCACCTTGGTTGCTTCTTTTAGTAGGTCCAACTCACCCTACTTTCCCCTCTTTCCCAGAGATATCTCTGTGATGGCATACTCTTTGGCCTTTGCTTTCACCACATCTACCTCTAGGGGAGGTGTTGCGACTACCGCAAGTGTATCTCTGCCCGGCCCAGTACGGAGGGTATGGACTGTTTGGGATTTCTTTGACCTAGAGGGATTATGCACTCTTTCCATCATCTCCACCAACCATTAGGGTGGCAAGGGTGGCCTTACTGCCAGAGTTTGATCTTATAAATCCCCTCCAAGGTTTCGCTATGCATCCCCGATATTCTGAGCCTCTCTGGACTCTTTTCCTATATCCTTGGGTCCACCGGCATCATCCACATTGGTGGCATTGGTATCATCTAACCCGGTGTCTATGTTTCTAGTAGCATCGGGCTCAGCATCAGCGTTCCTGGGTTGCTTCCCCTCATCTTTTTGTTGTTCTTCAGCCTTGTCTACCGGGATGTTCTCCTTTGTTGGGATATCTTCAGGGTGTGGCTGAGGTATCTGGCCAAATTTTTCTTGTGCGGCCGTAGAGATCACCTCACCAAATATTACCTTCTTTGGAGGAAGCATTTGGAGCATGGTGACTGAGGTTATGGTTGTTCCCGTAGGTCCGATTCCCTCAGCCAAAGCTGGTTTCTTGTCCTATATTTGCCTATCCTCTATGGTGCTTGCAACCTGTATCTCTGGGATGTTGGAGATGTTCATCTATTCTGGCTCCTTTTCTGGTTCTACCTGGGCTTCCTGCTCTGGAGCAACCTCTTTCTCCTTGGTTTCCTTTTCAAGAGGGGCCACTACATCCTCTTGGGTAGCTATTTCTTCTACTTCCTTCCTGATATCCCCCTGTAAGTTCACCAGTTCATCTACCCCAAATAGGTCATCAAACTCTTTGTGTGGATGGGATGTCTCTGGGGGATCTTTAGGTCGATTGTTTAGCTCCAGGGAATCTGAGGAGACAATCTATATTTTAGGGTTGCTAGGCATCTTGAGCTCCAGATCCACCTTTGGCTAAGGATCAATTCTTTTCATTTTCCTCCTTGTCACCAATGGGGGCCCTGCATCCAACATGGCTGCCCGTTCTTCTTGCACTCATGTTCCTATTGCTCGGATGATCAATGCTTCAAGTGAAGGAGAAGTGGGAGGGTAGACAGGTCTAGTCATAATGGCTAGGGTGGCCAACTAGTTGATTAATTTGTCCTTCATGTGTTGGGTTGCCGCCAGAGTTTGCTTTATTTGTTCCACTATGGGAGCGGCGGCCAGGACTTGAGATAGGGTCCCTACCCTCCTCTTTCCTCTATCCTCACCTTGCTGGGAGTTTCCAGCCCCAAAAGTTGGACCCTGCACAAATGGGCCAACCTTTTTTGTACTCCTTGGGCATGCCTTTTTGAAATATGTGTGACTATGCTCGATCACGTTGTGGGTGAGGTCTTCTATTGTTGGACCCTCCTGCGCATCCCAATCTACCAGAGGGAGGGCCATCTTATCTATTCCCTTCTCTTTATATTGTGGGTCCACTGTGGACCCGGTATTTGAGAACTCATCTGGGAACTTTTGAAGCTTGAGCCTCTTCATCATTCTGATTGTCATCCAGATGAAATGCCAGTTCTGGACTTTGAAGTCATCCTGGCAGTCTTCCCAAAAATCTTCCATGTGATACTTGTGGGGCTCTGATGCCTGGGGAAGTGCCATTTCTATTTTTCCTAGCAGATAAAAATTCTTCTGCTCTAGATAAAACTATGACAGTCCCAGACTTTTGAGTTCATTGTTTCCCTCCTTTTCTACAGCCAGACTGCAAGCGTAGTTCCCACAAGTAATTGGGAATGGGACATTTTTCACCTTCTTCACTGTGAAGAGGGCATGAAGCTCTAGGATCTGCCTGCAATATTCTAAAAGAATTATTTTATCCCCATAATGTTTGGGTAATAAATAGGGTTTCGTAGAGAAGCCGATCACCCGAATATATGTATGTTGTTGAAACTAAATACAATAAGGGCCATAAGTTCTGACCAAGTCCATTTCTTATTTGGAGAGCCAGTATCCGATATCTCAAGTAGGTGTGAGGAGGTTGTAATATTACAAAATAATTCTAGAGTATGGAAAAATTCCACCTTGCTAACAATAGATTCCAAATTCACAAGAATGCTCAAGGTATCATCCCAAAGACCAGATGTTATGTGAAGCATACATGTCTACAAGATGAATGCAACACGCTGGGAACCCATAAAATAGAAGAAAATGAAAAAGCCAAAAATAAATGGAAAACATGGAAAGGAAAGGCGGTCCCAGAGGACAGCCAACAAAATATTTACAAGGCACTCCAAACGGAGCTTCGGGAAAGATATTTACAAGCAAGAACTTTTTACATATAATACAACTTCAGACAAACTCAGCATCTACCTTACTCAAAATAGTGCTTAAGAAATTGCCCATTGACAGTAATGGGAAAACTTCTCTAGTCATAGTGTTGAGGTGATAAGTATTTTCCCCATAGGTCTCAGCTATCAGATATGGTCTAAGCCAGAGCCGTTGAAACTTAGTGTGCTTTCCCTTCTTTTCCTGGGCCTTGTCCCACAAGAGAACCAAGTCCAAAATCTAAAAGGCCTTATACTGGGCTCTTCAGTGAAACCATCATTTTACTACTTCTTGGTGATGTGCAAAATGTTCAAGGGCTGTGTCCCTTTGTTCCTCCATCCACACCAGGTTCAAAAGCCAAACTTCCACAATGTTGTCCCGGTTGCTGAATTTCTACATAAATTGAAGTACTGGGATTTGTAAGTTAATGGGGAATACTGGATTCTGGGCATAAACCAAGTGGAATGGGGATGTCCCTAGGGTGGCCTTTATTTGGATGCGATCCACCTAGAGGGAAAACCTAAGCTTTTGGTGCTAGTCCCAAAGGTTATGTTCTAACAGATGTTTGATCACCTCAAGTAGATTTTTGTTGGTCGATTCAGCAACACCATTACCCTGGGGGTAGTAGTAGCTAGAGAACTTCAGGGTGATCTTTCTGTCATAGGTCTATTCAAGCAATTGCACTAAAGAAAAATCTAGACCATTGTCACATACTATAGAAAATGGAATTCCAGATCTTGTGATGATGTTTTCTTTTAGGAATTTTATAACTACATCGGCTGTGTTGTTTTTACAAGGAATCGCTTCAGACTATCGGGTGCAGTAATCGGTAGTAGTCAAAATGTATTGGTGGTTGGAAGATGAGTTAGGGTTCATTTCCCCAATAAAGTCAAATGCCCATTGGGAAAAGGGTCTAGCTTTGAAGACCAGCTGCAAAGGCATGGCTGGGTTCCGCTCATGATGTGTCACTGTTTGAAAAGTATGGCATCTCCTAACGTGAGTATAGACATCCTTAAAGATACAGGGCCAATAGTATTTGGCCTAGAGGATCTGATGGGAAGTGGCATCAGCTGAGCCGTGCCTAGTTTCAAACTACCCATGAAATTCTTTGATCATCTTCGCAGCTTGGTCCCTGTCAATGCACTAGAGGTATACCCCTTCATAGTTTCTGCAAAAAAGCATTCCATTTTTTATCACCCTAGAGAACCTTGTCTCATAGGGCCCCTACCAGTTTCTTGGTTATCTCCAATGTGAGATCAAGTCTGGAGTGCTTGGTCCAGAAAAAATCATAGGACTCCTCTCCCAAAATTCTAGCTTCAGAAACATTTTCTTCCCCGATGCTCATGAGTTCTCCTAACTCAGTTATCCATGCCTTGTATTTCTTGACCTCTCCCTCCCAGATGGTAATAGTAGTTTTAGCCTGATGCAACACATTCTTGGCTATGTATAGGTTGGGGATTGTGGTCACTAGGAAACGTCAGACATTCCCTACCTATTCTGCCACCCAATCATTAACCGCCTACACTTTCCTTTTCATACTCCTAAGGGCGTCGATGTAACCCTATGTGAGCAGTACTCCGGATGAGAAAACTTCCTAAAGAATGGAATTGATGGGTTGGAAAAATTCTGTCAAAAGGCCGACAAGATTTGTGTTCTTCTCTTTTTCTGCCTTGAACTTCTGGGCTTCCTTTTCATAGCGGCCTTCTACCGCGTTGGCTGCTTCTTTTAGCAGGTCTAACTCACCTTGCTTTTACCTCTTCCCTAGAGATATCTCTATGATGGCATACTCTTCAGCCTTTATTGTCACCGTGTCTGCCTTTGGGAGAGGTGTTACGACTATCGCAACTATATCTCTGCCCGGCATAGTCTGGAGGGTATGGGCTATCCAGGCTTTCTTTGCCTTAGGGGGATTCTATGCTTGTGAAATCATTTCTGCCAAAGAGAGATGGGATTTGGCCGGTGTTGGGGCCTTCCTTTTTCTAGAATCCACCAATCATTGTGGTGGCAGTGGTGGCCTTGCTGCCAGAGTTTGACCTTGTAAATCCCCTCCGGGGTTCCGCTGCGCATCCCCAATATTCTTAGCCTCTTCGGACTCTTTTCATGTATCCTTGGGTCCACCGACATCATTGACCTTGGTGGCATTGGTATCATCTTCCCCGGTGTCCACATTTCTAGCAACATCGGGCACAACATCAGCATTCCTGAGTTGCTACCCCTCATCTTGCTGTTGTTGCTACTATTGTTCTTCGGCCTTGTTTGCCGGTATGTTCTCCTCTGTTGGGATATCTTCAGGGGGTGGCTGAGGTATTTGGCCAAAGTTTTCTTGTGCGGCCACGTAGCTCACCTCACTAAATGTTACCTTCTTCAGAGGCAGCGTCTAGAGCATAGCAGCTGAGGTTACGGTTGTTCCCGTAGGTCCAGTTCCCTTGGCCGATGTCGACAGCTCATCTTGTATTTTCCTGTCCTCTGTGGTGCTTGCAACCTATATATTCAGGATGTTGGGATGTTCATCTTTTTTGGCTCCTTTTTCAGTTCCACCTGGGCTTCCTGCTCTGGAGAAGCCTCTTTCTCTGGGGTTTCCTTTTCAAGAGGGCCCACTACTTCCTCTTGGGCAACTATTTCTTCTACTGCCTTCCTGATATACCCCTGCAAGTTCACCAGTTCATCTATCCCAAATAGGTCATCAAACTCTTCGTGTGGAGGGGAGGTCTTTGGGGATCTTTGGGTTGATTGTCTAGCTTCGAGGAGTCTGAGGAGACAATCTGTATTTCAGGGATGCTAGGCATCCCGAGCTCCGGCTCCACCTTTGGCTGAGGATCAGTTCTTTTCTTTTTCCTCCTTGTCCCCAATGGGGGCCTTACATCAAACATGGTTGCCCGCTCTTCCTCCACTCTGGTCCTTGTTTCTTAGACCATTAATTCTGCAAGTGAAGGAGAAGTGGGAGGGCAAACAAGTCCAGTCATAATGACCAGAGTGGCCAACTGGGTGATTAGTTTTTCCTTCATGTGTTGGGTTGCCGCCAAAGTTTGCTACATTTGTTCCACTATGGGAGTGGTAGATAGGACTTAAGACGGGGTCCCTACCCTCCTCTTTCCTCTATCCTCACCTTGTGAGGAGGTTCCAGCCCCGAAAGTTGAACCCCGCACAAATGGGCCAACTTTTTGTGTACTCTTTAGGCATGCCTTTTTGAAATATGCGTGACTGCGCTCGATCACGTCATGGTTGAGGTCTTCTATTTTTGGACCCTCCTGTGTGTCCCAATCTATTGAAGGGAGGGCTATCTTATCTACTCCCTTCTCTTTATATTGCAGGTCCACTGTGGACCCGGTATCCAAGAAGTCATCTGGGAACTTTCGAAGCTTGAGCTTCTTCATCATTCCCATTGTCATCCAGATGAAATGCTGGTTCCGGACTTCGAAGTTATCCTCGTGGTCTTCCCAAAAATCTTCCATGTGATACTAATGGGGCTTTGATGCCCAGGGAAGTGCCATTTCTATTTTTCCTAGCCGATCAAAATTCTTCCACTCTAGATAAAACTCTGACCATCCTAGACTTTTGAGTTCATTATTTGCGTCCTTTGCGACAGCCAAACTACAAGAGTAGTTCTCACAAGTGATTGGGAACCAGATGTTTGTCACCTTCTTCACTGTGAAGAGGGTGTGCAGCTCCTGGATCTACCTGCAATATTCTAAAAGAATTATTTTATGCCCACAATGTTTGGGTAATAAATAGGGTTTCCCAGAGAATCCAGTCACCTGAATGTATGTATGTTGTTGAAATTGAATATAATAATGGCCATAAGATCTGACCAAGTCCATTGCTTCTTTGGAGAGCCGGTATCCTACATCTCGAGTAGGTGTGAGGAGGTTATAGTAGATGAAGGCATTGTTTACTCGGTATAAGCTGAGGAAACTAGCCTCTCATTAGATCTGCGGGAATTAATCCTAGGAAGCATTTTGGCCTGCCCCAGTTCTGAGCACAACTGCTATAAGTAATCCCTGGGTCATGAGGCATTATTGTGCTAGTGCCCACAAAAAATAAGATGTCATGTAGAATTTGGAGGACTTGGTGACCTGGATAAATTGGGAGTCCACATGATTTGCAATGATAGTGGCCCAATCAAAGTTTTTTTCACCAGAGGCGATACCCAACAAGATATAGTACATCCATGCTGATAATTCCTGAGCATGGGCCTATGTGAAGACCCTGCATAGTGCGATGATCCCCATTTGTATGCTTTATTTAAATTCAGTCTAGGGGATTTCTAGCTTCATCTTCTTGAAGTCTTTCCTTAGCACCTTAAGCCATTTTTTATTGAGATACTACCAAGCCATGTGTTCTAACTTCTGAAACTCCTCCAAGGCCAGAGCCCAGGTGAGAACAACAACATTAGCAAATTGGGGAATCCCCAGTCCCACCTGAAAAGTTGTGGCATCCAGAGACACCATAGGCATTGGGTTTCCGACTTGGATTGGGGAGGCGAGCATGATAGCCTGGATGACTGTATTATAGTGTCCCACCAAAGTGAGAATAAGCTTCAGGGATTGAACAGAGCAGGGGAAGCAAGCAACTTTGAGAATCCTGGAGTTTTCCACATTGATGGCCAATGGGTCTCCGACCGTCTGTTGTATGAACATCATTTTTACCAGGGCCTGCATTTCTGCCCACATTCTAACATTGGTGTCGGTGATCAACTACAGTTTGGAATCAATATTTGATCCCACAATGGTGTCTCCCTTCAGATACTTCATTGTCAATGGGAGCTTTTCTAGGGCCTTATTAGCCTTTGTCCTGACGGCTTCCCGGGTGGCAGCAGTGGTGGGGAGATCTAGACTCCTAGGTGGAGATGATGCAGATGCATCTGACATGATTGGTAATTTTAATTCTACCAACCTGCAAAGCAAGACGACCATTAGTATTTATATAAAACAAAGCATTATTCCAGATTTTGGAGATCTTACCATTGCATCACCTATGCCTGAAAGAATTTTTAGCTCATATCAAACCCTGAAAAGATATACATATAAAAAGAGTGATTTAGGAATTTGACCTTTACCCAAGCCTCTGGGGGAATCCAACACATGTGATAAGAAAGAAATAAGGAGCAAATGAAGACCTGGGACCTAGAGTCCAGAAAACTAACTGTTACTGACGTGACTAGAAATGAGCCGTATTAGGCTGACGTGGGGGTGTCACGTGGCCATGCAGTAATGGGAGTTATGGCATCAACACCAAAAATTGTCCAAACATGCGAGGAAATGAATGCCACTTGGGCCAGACTTGAATGCTTGTGTGGGAACTTAATCCATCATTAAGACTGACTTGATAGAGGAGAGAGAAAACCTCCATGACTCAAACTAGCGGGGGGCTAAGTTTTAACTAGGTGGATGTTTCTCTCGGACGAGCTCCAAAATTGGGGTTTTCGATGCACGAAGCATGACGAGCTCACCCAAAGGCAAAGTGGAATATACAAGAAGTACATATAGGGCCAAAGCATGACTCACAAACTTGGCCAAAAACAAACATATATATAGACACAAACAAACATTTACATAATGTACACAGATATACAGAGACACCGAGGTATTTACATAGAAACCTACTAAAATATACAAAGAAATTACACCCAAACTAGAACTGCATAGAGGGTGGACAACCCTATGGCAGAGCCAACCCACCAATGGGAGGCGACAAAAAAGCCAGTGCAAAAGATGCGGTGAACAAAGACAGGATAAAACCTGATAGAAAGCAAGGGAAACTAGAGAAAAAAAATGAAAAGCAGAACAAAACAAGCGAGATAGTACCAAGCACTAGAAAACCAGACAACAGAAAGAAGAGAGCTAAAAGCCTACCTGGGAACACAGGGAATGTGGGAAAGGCGAGCATGGGGGCACTCTGTAACAAGTTCACCTTCGAGAAACCATGAGAAAGCACTGCAAATCACCATTTTAATCGTTGTTAATCACCAAACCAATCCACACCTAACTACTTCAAATCACCTTAATTGCTCTGGTAATCGCTCTAAGAGTTTTAACGTGGTAAATGTGAAAATAACAGGTAACTTCTATTTATATGCTTAGGGTAAAAATGGGTTGCATTCTCCCCACAAACTCCAAAGCAAGCAAACCTCCAGACTCCTTAAATGCCTGAAAGTCATTTAATTGATGAATATTGGAATGAATATTTACAAATTGAATTACCACATTGGATGAATATTGTAAAGACAATAATGGTTAAGGAACATGAGACACATGTCCAACATTTGATTGCATAAACCTATAGACTAGCTATAACATGCAGACCACCTTTTAAGGAATGGGTTAGTTGTCCCATGATTCATCATTGGAAAATTCTTAAATTTTGGATTTAGTAGGAATTTGAAGGCTTTTTCAAATGCCTTTGGTTTCAGATTAAAAGGTTATGACTATGAGGAATATGGTGAAGCATCCAACTTTATTTTATTACATTTAATCATTCCTTTATCTAAGTATAGAATAATAATAAGTGTCAAAGGATTGGATAATATTTTTCTATCAACTATAGTACCTTTCCATGTACACATTTATATCAACAATAGTTTCTTCCATGCACACATGTAGTTTTTAGCTATACAAGTACCAAACCTAGAGATTTGAGCTATTAGTAAGTGTCAAACTATGCTTTCTTGAAACCATCAATGACTACTACGTCTTAATGCAATTTACACTCTGTGCAGTTGAGCTTTTCTATGCATAATATATATCTATCTTACCTTTATCACCATTTTAATGTGGAGGAGGAATAATTCATTTGCGTCCAAAACATTAAACTTTGTTGTCTTTACAATATCTGTCCTATTGTGGGTCCACAACACACCCCATTTTTGGTCCTCTAACCATGGGGACCCCCCATTATTTTTTGAGTTTGGAATGCTTTAATCTGAATGTGATTGAAGATGTTCTGTTGTAATCTAGGGTAAGAGGTTAATTCAATTCTTTGAAATTTTCCGATAAACCCTCACTTCCAAGGGTTTGAAACAAAAGGGGTTAGTTGTCCCATGATCCATTCTTGGAAAATTCTCAAATTTTGGATTTAGTAGTAATTAGTAGTAATTGTTACCAAATCAATATTGAGAAATATTGATCATGAACATACTGACATATCTGTACACACACATATTATCAAATCGAGTATCATTTCTATATCTGACTGAAGCTACCATATTTCAACAATGTGAATAGAATGATTAATGATTTTGTTATATATATGTATACATACCAATATAGATAATAATAATAATAATTGAGTTTATTATTATTACATATATTAATATTTATACATACATAATTACAAATGTATATCAAATCATAATTTAGTATATTGATCTAATCTATGTTGAATAAAAATCATTTTATGTTTAATGAATAAACACCGATTTGATAAGGATTGATTAATGATCAAATAGATTGATCATAAAATTATTATCATCATTACTTCATTCAAGTATGATTTCTGTATTTATCGATCTTCGTATAAATTGATGAGTATCGTTTATAATCTAAACCCAATTGATTATTTGAATTGTCACGTCTCAATTTTTGGTGGTTTATTTCTCTGAGATGTTTAGATTTTATTGACTTTCATAGACTATGTTTGATCTAGACATAGATTTTGATGTTAGACATTTTATTAATGTGTTTATGGATTGTTAGATGTTGAATATCATGTTTTATGAATATTATGTTATAATTGTAACTTTGATTATGTTCTTACTCATCGCAATTAGATGTATCATGAATGGTTGATCATAGAATGAAATGGATTAATGATCTTGTTTGATTATTAATTATAGATTATATGGATTTTGTTACTAACCCGTAATGATGAAAACTTGAGTGTTGGAAGGTTTGGATAGGTTTTGAAGGCGGGAATGAGGCCCAAGTAGAAGAGGTTAGCACTCTGGAAGTGGTTGGAATAATAGAATCTGGCATAATAGAATAATTATGTTCGCTTTAATGAATTTCTTATTCCTTTTTTAAATTTGCATTCTTTTAAAAAGATGTGTGTGTAGATATTAGAATATTTGGATAATAGATCATATTTGTTATTTTCATATGCGTGATTAGTATAGTTAGGGGTAAGTATGCAACTATAATATAAGATCCATAATTTTTTTATTTTTGTCTGAATAAATTCCTTGTCCAGCTCATATTTGCAACTATTCCTGATGTGATGTCAGGGCTACTTAGTTGAGTTTCCTTTTGGGCTAGTTTTAAACCAGAAATTGTAAGTCATTTGTTGAAATATCATTTTCTTAAATTTTGCATACCCTATTTGTAAGCTCCCCATTTGGCACAGGAAATCAAATTGCTGCCAAAGAACTTGGCCTGGAATTTTCAAAGTTTTGAGTTGTATTTTTTTTTCTTGTTTACCAGTACTATTCTATCTAATATCCAATGGAAATTCTTCCAACGTTAAGCTCAAATATATTGTTGAAGCTTAAGCTTCGATGGCTGGAAGCCTGTGAAATCAAATTTTACTCTTGCCAAACCTTGTTTTCTTCCTCATACAAAATATATAGTGCCACAATAGCATTTCGTTGGCATCATTTGAGGACTTTTCATTTTTACGGAAGTTCTTAATGCTTACCGCATCATCTGCTTGTGTGGGAAAACAAAAATAGATTAAACTAAAAAAATTATAAGAGGCCCACCATAAGAAACCAAACAGATCTGTAGGCGTAGCTCTCCTTATGTTTCCTTTTTTTCCATACATTTATTATACAAAATTCCTAAAACCATTAAGAATCTTTGTGAATCACATGTTTTCCATATGAGAAGGAATTTAAAAAAAATTAAAATTGAATTAGTATACCCCTTTTCTCCCTTTGTTTTCAAGACCTTAAGGAATTATTTCCCACTCAACAACATAACACTGGACCCTACTACAATATATGGGGCAAACCAGTTGCAGTCTGTCTTGATGAGATGAAATATGTGGTTGGCAGAACTGACGCCTATGTGGAAATGGTGGATAAAGTCTGTGACATGGAAAAAAAATGAAGGAAAGAGAAGATAGGGCAGTGGAAGGCGTATACAGATCATGCGAAGATTTTGCTGGAAAAGTTGGAACATGGGGGAAAAGGATGGAAAAGAGGTGAAGGATACCATGGGACCAGGCAAACGCACAAATGCTAACACTAGGAAGACGAGCCCAAAGGATGACAAGGAGATTGAAGTTCTCAATAACTCTGCAGGACAGATGCAACTTATGATGATCCAAGCGCAAGACCTTATGAAATGCATGTAGCTGTCCTGTTTTATGTCCTATCTTTTTGTTGTCCCTGTTCATGTTTTTAGTTTTTTTTCGTATGGCTGTGAGCCTGCTAGGCTTTTTTGCTTTTTTTCCAGGGTGCTACGACACAGTATCATCTGAACTTTATTGAATATTTATATAAACTCTTGTTAAATATTTTGGGTCCTTGTAAAACCTGTATAGCTTAATTATGATTTAAATTTATTTATATTATAATAAGGTACCCATAATTTTAACATATTTTTTTCTATTTTTTCATATTTATTTTAGTTATTGTGTAATGTTAGAAAGTGTCACTTATACAATTGTCGGTTATGCAAAATGACACTTATACAAATGTAGCTTATACAATTACCACCTAACATGATCGTATCATGTCCAGTCACAAATGTCGCTTATAGAAAATTAGGTACTTAAAAATGTTCCTTATACAATTACCACCTAACATGATCGTATCCTGTCTAGTCACAAACATACAAATGTCCCTTATACGAAATGACACTTAAAAATGTCCCTTATACAAATGTCCCTTATATAAAATGTCACTTATTATATAAAAGTGTTATATCATTCTATATACAATGTGACTTATACAATGTCACTTATATCATTCTATATACATGAAGCTTATATCATTGTATACACTTGTCGCTTATGTAGTGTCACTTATCCAATCTTGCTTATTGTAATGACAATTATTCGAAATGGCACTTAAACAAAATTCCATTTATAAAATGTCACTTATACAAATCTCACTTATACAAATGTCGCTTATACAATTACCATCTAAAATGACCATATTCTGTCTAGTCACAAACATACAAATGCCCTTATAGGAAATGGCACTTTACAATGTTGCTTATTAACATGTCACTTATACAAAATTACATTTACAAATCTTACTTATACAAATGTCGTTTATATAATTACCACCTAACATGACCGTATACAATTACCCCCTAACATGACCGTATCCTGTCTAGTCATAAACATACAAATGTCCTTTATATGAATTGGCATTTAAAAATGTCCCTTATACTAATGGCCCTTATAGAAAATGTCAATTATTTTATAAAAGTGTTATATTGTTCTATACACATATCTTTTATAAAATTGTCACTTATCAAATGTCGCTTATATCATTCTATATAGATGTCGCATATACAAGTCATTTATCAAATGTTGCTTATATCATTCTATAAACATGTCGCTTATATCATTCTATACACATGTCGCTTATATCATTCTATACACATGTCGCTTATAAATTATCTCTTGTAAAATGTCGCTTATTACATTGTATACACATGTCGCTTATAAAGTGTCCCTTAGCAAATGTCACTTATACTCGTATCCATATAAAAATGGTGTTTCAAAATTTCATTTCTTTAAATGGCATTTCGATAAACGATATTTACAAATGTTACTTATAAAAACTGTGTTTCAAAATTTCATTTCTATAAACGACATTTTGCTAAGCGACATTTAAAAATATTACTTATAAAAATATCTATTATGAAAATGTTACCTATGGAAATGTCACTTATATAGTTGTCACTTAGAGTATTGTCACTTATTTCATTGTATACACGTGACGCTTATAAAAGTGTCACTTATAAAAGTCCACTCTATGGACTTTCATGGTATAGTTTAATTATGATTTAAATTTATTTATATTATAATAAGGTACCCATATTTTTAACATATTTTTTTCTAATTTTTTCATATTTATTTTAATTATTGTGTAATGTCAGAAATTGTCGCTTAAGAAAATGTCACTTATTCAAAATGAAGGTTATACAAACTTACATTTAGAAAATGACACTTATACAAATCTCACTTATACAAATGTCACGTATACAATTACCACCTAACATGACCATATCCTATCTAATCACAAACATACAAATATCCCTTATAGGAAATGGCACTTAAAAATGTTCCTTATACAAATGTCCCTTATACAAATGTTGCTTATAAAAATGTTACTTATGCAAAATTACATCTACAAAAGTCGCTTTTACAAATCTTACTTATACAAATGTCCCTTATACAATTACCACCTAACATGACCGTACCTTGTCTATTCACAAACATACAAATGTTCCTTATGGGAAATGACACATAAAAATGTTCCTTATAGAAATGTTGCTTATAAATGTCACTTATACAAAATTACACAAAAGAAAAAGGAAGAGGAAAGAATGAGAATAGAAAAAAGAAAAGAAAGAGAAAGAAAGTAAGAAAAGAGAAGAAGAAGCAAACAAGATAGAATAAGAAAGTAAGAAATGAGAAGAATAAGCATCAATAGTTGGTGGATGCAAGAGTAGAGGTGGAGAGACAAGAGAAGGCTCTACGGGAGGACCTAGTAGTGGCGAGGCGTGAGGTAGAGAGATAGGGAGAGAGGGAAGTCTACACTTATAGAGTATACATAGTAGTATTTCCCACAAAGTGGCATGTGCCTCTCTATTCAGAGAGGCATGAATATCAGAGGGAGTTGTACAACCACTAGATAGGACCCAAGGTCCACCACCACAGCCACATCCGACACAGGAGGGCGGGAGTCAATCTTATGTTTATAGGCTTTGTGTTATTTTAACAGTTTTGATGTATCATTGTTGAGAGTTTTATCCAGATTTTATACTAATGTTGTATAGACACTTGATATTTCACCATATATGTGACATTCCAGATTCAGATTAGCTTTGTCTACTTATCTCTTTTATGCTCATGTGATGAATAGCTCTCTATGTTTCAACACTTATATGTATGTTTTCATGTGATTTCTATATGTATACTCATGTTTATGTATGCTCATCTTATGTTGATATGCTTGTGGATATATGGATATCTCTCTCATATGCTTAGCTCTATGTGATCATATAGACTCATTATTTAAGAATTTAGAACTTGGATAGATTAGATATGATAATGAGATTAATCGCTTGTGGTGACAAGATAAAAAAGAAGTGATCGAAAGCCAAGAGGAGATGATAAGATATGATCTGTTGGAAACAATTGTTTAAATTGTGTGTTGTCCTTGATGTTACACAAATGTCATATCAGTCATCAGACAGAGTCTACCGAGTTCAGAATGTCATATCAGTCATCAGACAGAGTCTACCGAGTTCAGAATGTCATATCAGTCATTAGACAGAGTCTACCGAGCTAAGAATGTTCAGCAAGGCATTTTACCAGAGTCTACCGAGTTCAGACGGTAAGAGAAGCAATTTACCGAGTCTACCGAGCACTCCAGAATACTATATCAAGAAGTTAGTTACTACCGGGCTCTCTCGGTCAACAAAGAAATTCAGTGCTTACCGAGCTCAGTCGGTCATCAAAGAATATATGAAGGAAAAGTCAGTCTTTACCGAGTTCGCAGTACTTACCGAGTTCAGTCGGTTACCAAAGGATTTAGCAGAA
>MU228310.1:1098945-1112981 GCA_018584345.1 Thuja plicata
AGTTGAATTGTTCTAAAGACCTCTCACAAGGCCACTCCTCATAGGGTGTTTAAATCCTCTAACAGGGTCACACCTAACAGTGTGTTTTGTAACCTTTAACAGGGTTGGCTCCTAACAGAGCTCACTTCAGAAGAGTGAAAATCAGTAACTAGTTACATTGGTGGTTTTCCCAAATTGGGTTTCCATGTTATATCTGGTGTTACTCGTGTTACTTGTGTTCATGTTATTTGTTTTATGCATATCAATAACTGTGAATGTTTAATGAACAATGAAAGGTTAATTTACCGAGTAATAGTAATATATATTGAAGACATCTAAGGGACTTGTGGATTTATTTTTTGTGGTAACTGATTCACCCCTCCCCTCTCAGTTACTCCATCCATATTTCCAACAATGATCAATAAAAAGTGAGAGAAAAATAAACACAGTGAGCCAAACTCTCCCTAGCAGAATGTTGTATGCGAGTGGAATGTCAAGAACTTAGAATACCATATCTTTTTCCATAGGAGCAACCTGAATAGGTAGCACAATAAGACCCTCAGAGGAGTGTTCAACTTCATCATAATCTTTGATAGTGATTTGGCATCTAGGGTCAATAGAAAATTGAGACAGACCCAATTTTTTAACAACATTAAAGGAAACAATATTTAACCTTGCACCATTGTCTATCAACACTCGTCTGACCTAGGTATGATAGATTTGGACTTCAATATGAAATGCAAGGTTATGTGAGTGACTAAGGGCTTTGTTATCTTCTTCAGAAAAAGTTAGGTAATGCAGAGTAGAAATGTGATTAACCATAGCTTGGAACTTATCGGCATCAATATCAGTAGGGACACTAGTTGCACATAAAGCCTTCTCTAAGATATCCTTGTGCAAAGGAGATGATTCTAGAAACTTGACAAATAGATATTTGAGCAGGAGTGCGTTGCAATTGCTTCACAAGATCATAAGTGGTAGCAATTTTCTTAGATGAAGAAGACCCCACTTGTTTAGTATAGCTTGTTTGGGATTATTTTCAACCTTAAGGACAACTCTGGATTGACCACTAGTAACAAAATTTAGTCTTTCACCATAAGGGGAAGACAAATCTACAACCCTAAGTGAAACCATATGTCTATTATCATCAAAGTGTTGGGAGAAATCAATATTTCTCAAGATCACTTTAGGCCTTTCGTCAACAGTGTCATAGCTACGTTCTTCATCAAATTTAGGCCCCATCATATAGATGCTCTCTTGGTCAATGGGCTCAAGCATATGTATAACATTTTTCATGTTAGTATATGTGTCATTAATCTTAGCGTCATGACTCTTCTTTTTGACATTTGATGTTTCCCCTTGTTCATACTTAAGGAGAGGTTTTTTGAAAGTCTTATGATCATATTTTTTGACCAACCCATCAGTAGAAACTTTTCCCTCATCAATAAGATCCTGTATAACATCATTAAGCTTGAAAAAATGATCACTATTATGTCCTTTGTTCCTATGATAATTGAAAAAGTGATCCTCTCTTCACCAAGGAGGTTTAACCTCAAGGTCATAAGGTCTTCAATTATTAGGTAGCGTGATGAGATTATTAAAAAGCAATGTCTTAAGAATGACATCATAGGAATTAGCTAAAGGAGTAATGTTACACTTAGGCTTAGAGGGTTGTGTGAACTTAGGTTTGTCATAGGCTTGAGATTTTCTTGAACCATTCATCTTCATAGCCTGTTGTTGTTTGATAGGTAGGATAACATTAGATAAGGTGAAAGTGGTTCCTTGGTCTTAGGTACATCAACAACACCATCATTAACAACATACTTTTTTTATTCCAAGGTTTGCCTTTGTGCTTACCATTTACACTTCCATTATTGTCTTTGTTTAGAACTATATCACCTTTTTTAATAGAAACATCTTTAATATTATATGCACTCTAAATCATGTCATTGAATGTAAGGAACACTTGTTTCCTAAGAACATAATATAGTTCAGGTACGAGAGTGTTAATCAAGATATCAATTTTGCAATTTTTGGGGATTTGGCGAGGGTATCTAGAGTCCAATCTTCTCCACCTTTGCAAGTATGTAACAGAATGCTCTCATAATTTGGAAAGAAGATAAAGGTGCACATGGCACGGGATGGAGAGAACAATCTTAGTTTTTCTTTGAATTTCCTAGGATTATGAGTATGTCCAGGGTATAATGCTTTTGAAATGTACTTCAGACAATAATGTCATTCTCATAGGTGTAACAGATGCTTATAATTTTATTTTACAATGATCCATTGGAATCCCTTTTTACAATTTTGTTGTATGGAGTATTATGAGATTAACCCCTTGTGATGACAAGATAAAAAAGAATTAATCAAAATCCAAGAGGAGATGATAAGATATGATCAAGAAAAAGTGAGAGAAGAATGAATGTAGTTAGCTAACACGTCCATGGAAGATGCATAAGACTCTCTCAACACACAAAATGCAAAGCTAAGCTAAAATGAACCCTAAAATGTAAACTAGTATGCAAAGGTGAAATTGCAAGGTTTATTTAAGTAGGTCCTAGTTTTTATCATTAGGCCTTATTAGGGACATTATAAGATCATATAATCATCACTAGCGTAGATATGACCATATGAATATGATCTATATCAGATAGGTTTGTGGAAATCCAACCTATGCATCAGATACATAGAGGTCAAGATAAAAGTGTAGTTGGATTCCATAGGTTTAGTATTGCAAGATTATGCTTACATCGAGACACAAAATGTCGAGATGGCCATAAGCATGGTCTTGCAAAACAAACAAGGACGTAATTTTGTAGACCCTAAGTGTCAGGTGGGACAAGCAAGATGCTCAAGACACTTAAGATCTATAAAGTACACCCACAGGCTGGAAGGAAAAGAAAACATACTCCATTTCCAAGGATTAGATAAGCTCGATGAAAAAATAGGAAAAATGTGTACAGGGATGGAGGGAGTGAAATAAGTCTTGATGTTCAGTGGATGGAAATGGATACAAGAAAAAAATTAACACACATATTGAAGGGTGATGGAATGATGGAGGAAAATGAGAATTTTTATTTGAAAGAGGAAAGGATGTGGATTTTGGGACACAAGGACCCAAAATAGATTTAGAAGATGGAAGGATTTTTGATGGAGGGATAGAAATTTTGGATGCCAACTTTGATCTTTCTTTAGGACATTGTGCTTCAAGAAGCTTCTTGGGAATCATCATGTATTTTGACTTTTCATTCTTTTGTGGGTCCTTAGATTACACTGTTTTCAAAAGAGATTTAGCAACCAATATTGCCTGTGACTTTTTATTTTGATTGATGGAACTTTGAGGCACTTCTGATTTTTCTTTTTCTTTTTGGATCATAGTATTTATTTGTATTCACATGTCGATTAGACTGGACACATTGATCCTTAACTGCATGTGGATTACTTGACTTATAGGTCTTATGCCTGATATGAAAGGGTTTTGACATATACTTTGTTGTTCAATGATAGACCTTTTGACTTGATAATGCTTTTGACCAGTGGGAGACATGCTACTAGATGTGAGTCCATTTTTAGGTCTATATGACATGGAAGACTTGGTAGGACAATGAATTGGACTAGACTGTCACTTACGAAATTTCTCTTATTACATTCTATACACATGTTGCTTATAAAATTGTTACTTATAAAATGTTGCTTATCAACTGTCACTTATAAAATGTCGCTTATTACATTCCATACACGTGTCACTTATGAAATGTTGCTTATAAAGAGTCAGAAACGTCAATGAAGATATCCACTTAATTTATAGATATTTAATGCCGCTGTAATACAAGCCTAAAATTACATGAATAAAGATCTCTATATATCTTAAGAATTCAAGCAAAATAAAAGGGTACATTCTGCCTAGGTAAGTTATTTAGTTTTACAATTATAGAAGTGCTTTTATTAATATACATGTCGCTTATATCATTCTATACACATGTTGTTTATCAAGTGTCACTTATAAAATGTCATTTATGAAATGTCACTTATTACATTCTATACGCATAAGTGACTTGATTTATGATGTCATTCATAATATCTTCAAACATTTACAAATCTCACTTAGGGAAATGTTGCTTATGTATCTATCGCTTATAGTATTGTCACTTTTTTCTTTCATTACACGTCATTTAATTATGATTTAAATTTATTTATATTATAATAAGGTACCTATATTTTTAACACAATGTAGCTTATAAACTATCACTTAAAAAGTGTCACTTATAAAATGTCGCTTATTACATTCCATACACATGTCACTTATGAAATGTCGCTTATAAAGAGTAAAAAACCTCAATGAAAACATCCACTTAATTTATAGATATTTAATGCCACTGTAATGCAAGCCTAAAATTACATGAATAAAGATCTCTAAATATCTTAAGAATTCAAGGAAAATTAAAAGGTGCATTCTCCCAAGGTAAGTTATTTAGTTTTACAGTTATAGAAGTGATTTTATATAATATACATGTCGCTTATATCATTCTATACACATGTCGTTTATCAAGTGTCACTTATAAAATGTCACTTATGAAATGTCGCTTATGTATCTCTCGCTTATAATATCGTCACTTTTTTTTTTTTATTACACATCGTATAATTATGATTTAAATTTATTTATATTATAATAAGGTACTTATATTTTTAACATATTTTTATCTATACCATAAAAATTTACAATATTTCAAAAACTTTTATAAGCGACATTTTAAATAAAATGATATAAGTGACATTTGATAAGTGATAGTTATATAAGCGACATGTATATAGAATGATATAAGCAACATTTTAAAAGTGACACTATACAATGATATAAGCAAAATTTTCTAAGTGACACTTTATAAGCGACATGTATATAGAATGATATAAGCAACATTTTATAAATGACAGTTTTATCTACCACATTTGGTGGGAAATCTGGCGACGACTTGCACGATGAAAGATGTCGCTCCTCACGAGTTTATCCCTACCTTGCACGATGAAATATGTCTCTCCCCATGAGTGTATCCCTACCTACGCTGCACATCTCAAGCGGTCAGGAAAGGTACTTGAACATTTTTTAGAACAGGAAAAAGTAAATTGTTGGGCTTTTGATCCAATCACATAATGCTTAAGGTGCAGCAACTGTAATCCGACCAGCAACCTGGTCAAGATCTCTTTAGCTGTTGGAAGTGATGCGTCTTCCACTGAAATACAACACAAATTTGCATGTCAAAATATTTAAAACCATATAGAACAACGCATTCAAGGCACAAATACAAATAAGCACAATAAAGTAAAAATAAAAAAATATACATAAATGTTTTTAGGATTTTTAATGCAAATTGTTTTTTAAAAAAGTGTGAAAAAAACAAAAATTTTAAACTAACTTGCACGGGTCCCAAAGAGCCGCGCGACCCCAGTCCCAAAGAGCCGCGTGACCCCCAAAGAGGCCACGCTGCCTCCGAGGAGCCGCGTAGCTTCTTGGGGCTTGCGCAGCTCCTTGGGCCCAGTCGATTCTTTGGGGCTCGCGAGTTACTAAAAAAAAATTGTTTTTACTTTTATTTTGAAACAATTTGCATAAAAACTCAAAAACAAATTATGGATATTTTTTATTTTTACTTTATTGTGCTTATTTGTGTTTGTGTCTTGAATGCGCTGTTTTGTATGGTTTTAAATTTTTTGACATGCAAATTTGTGTTGTATTTCAGTGGAAGATGCATCACTTCCAACGACCAAAGGAATCTTGACCAGGTTGCTAGTCGGATTGCAGTTGCTGCATCTTAAGCATTATGCGATTGGATCAAAAGTCCAACAATTTGTTTTTTTCTGTTATAAAAAATGTTCAAGTACCTTTCCCGACTGTTTGAGATGTGCAATGTAGGTAGAGATAAACTCGCAAGGAGACATCTTTCACCGTGCAAGCTATCGCCAAATTTCCCAGCAAATGTGACAGAAAAAAATATAGTTTTTTAAATGAAAAAAACAATTAAAAAAACATAAATTGCTTAAAAAAAACAACTAAAAAAATGTTATGTTTTTAAAATAATTCAACTTAAGATATCTTCTTAAATAATGTCATTCTTTTTCCATTTTTTCCTTTTTTCGCATGAATATGATCACATGTTCATTCTCCCAAGGTAAGTTATTTAGTTTTACATTTGTGAGAATTTTTTCTTGAAGTTTAGTTTAGTTAGCCTGGTTGTATTTTTTTTTACAGTTATAGAAGTTATTTTATATAATATACATGTCTCTTATAACATTCTATACACATGTCATCTATCAAGTGTCCCTTATAAAATGTCACTTATTAAATTTTATACATATGTCAGTTATTAAAGTGTCACTTATACAATGTCACTTATATAATTTTCAGGTATAAAATGTCACTTATATCATTCTATACACATGTCTCTTATAAAGTGTCGCTTATAAAGAGTCAGAAACTTCAATGAAGATATCCACTTAGATATTCAATGCCACTGTAATACAAGCCTAAAATTACATGAATAAAGATCTCTATATATCTTAAGAATTCAAGCAAAATAAAAAGTACATTCTCCCAAGGTAAGTTATTTAGTTTTACATTTGTGAGAATTCTTCCTTGAATTTTAGTTTAGTTAGCATGGTTGTATTTTTTTTACAGTTATCAAATGTCACTTATCAAATTTACATGTCACTTATATAACTATCACTTATCAAATGTCACTTATATCATTCTATCTACATGCCGCTTATATCATTCTATACACATGTCACTTGTATAACTATCATTTATAAGGTCCCAGTTATGAAATGTCGCCTATAACATTTTATACACATGTCGGTTATTAAAGTGTCACTTATACAATGTCACTTATAAAATGTCACTTATATTATTCTATATACATATCACTTATAAAACTGTCACTTATAAAATGTCGGTTATATCATTCTATATACATGTCACTTATAAAGTGTCACTTATAAAATGTCGGTTATATCATTCTATAGAGTGTCATTTATAAAATGTCGATTATATCATTCTATATACACGTCGCTTGTATAACTATCACTTATCAAATGTCCCTTATATGATTCTATCTACATGTCGCTTATATCATTCTATATAAAGTGTCACTTATATCATTTTATACACATGTCGCTTATAACGTGTCACTTATGAAATGTCACTTATTACATTATATACATATATCGGTAATTAAAGTGTCACTTATAAAATATTGCTTATATAAGTGTCACTTATATCACTCTATACACATATCACTTATAAAATTGTCACTTATAAAATGTCGGTTATATCATTCTATACAATGTCACTTATAAAATGTCGCTTATATCATTCTATATACATGTCGCTTATACAACTGTCACTTATAAAATGTCGCTTATACAAGTGTCACTTATAAAATGTCGCTTATATCATTCTATCTACATGTCGCTTATATGATTCTATATACATGTCGCTTATATCATTCTATTTGGTTAGCCTGGTTGTATTTTTTTACAGTTATAGAAGTGAAAGAAATAAGCGACAATATTGTAAGTGACAGATACATAAGCGACATTTCCCTAAGTGAGATTTGTAAATGTTTGAAGATATTATAAATGAAATCATAAATCAAGTCACTTATAAAATGTCACATATATAAAATGATATACATGTCCCTTATATCATTGTATAGACATGTCGTGTATAAAGTGTCGTTTATAAACTGTCACTTATTACATTCTATACACATGTCAGTTGTTAAAGTGTCAATTATACAATGTCACTTATTTAAGTGTCACTTATATAATGTCTCTTATATCATTATATATACTTTTCTCTTATAAAACTGTCACTTATAAAATGTACTATACAGTGTCACTTATAAAGTATCACTTATATAAGTTATTTAGTTTTACATTTGTGAGAATTCTTCCTTGAATTTTAGTTTAGTTAGCCTGGTTGTATTTTTTTCAGTTATAAAAGTGATTGTATATAATATACATGATTTATAAGCGACATTTGATAAGTGATAGTTATATAAGAGAGATGTATATAGAATGATAGAAGTGGCATTTTATAAGTGACACTCTATTGAATGATATAAGCCACATTTTATAAGTTTATAAGTGACACTTTATAAGCGACATGTGTATAGAATGATATAAGCGACATGTATATAGAATGATATAAGCGACATTTTATAAGTGACTTTATTTATGATGTCATTCATAATATCTTCAAACATTTACAAATCTCACTTAGGGAAATGTTGCTTATGTATCTCTTGCTTATAGTATTGTCGCTTATTTCTTTGTCATTTAATAAGTGACATGTGTATAAAATGATATAAGTGACATTTTATAAGTGTCACTTATATAGTTTATAAGAGAGGCTTGTTAAGTGATACTTTATAAGTGACGCTTTATAAGTGACTTATAAGTGACACTTTATAAGAGACATGTCTATAGAATGATATAAGCGACATATATAAAGAATGATATAAGCATAATTTTATAAGTGACTTGATTTATGATGATATTCATAATATCTTCAAACATTTACAAATCTCACTTAGGGAAATATCGTTTATGTAGTTGTCGCTTATTTCTTTCAATACACATCGTTTAATTATGGTTTAAATTTATTTATATTATAGTAAGGTACCCATATTTTTAACATTTTTTTCTATACCATAAAAATTTGCAATATTTCAAAAACTTTTATAAGCGCCATTTTAATAAGAGACAGTTGTATAAATGACATGTGTATAGAATGTAATAAGCGACATTTCTTAAGTGACAATTTATCGACATTTTATAAATGACATTGTATAAGTGACATGTGTATAGAATGTAATAAACGACATTTCATAAGTGACATGTTATAAGTGACACTTGATAAACGACATGTGTATAGAATGATATAAGCGACATGTATATTATATAAAATCAATTCTATAACTGTAAAAAATACAACTAGGCTAACTAAACTAAAATTCAAGGAAGAATTATAAAAATGTAAAAGGCGACATGTATATAGAATGATATAAGCATAATTTTATAAGGGATTTGATTTATGATGTCATTCATAATATCTTCAAATATTTACAAATCTCACTTAGGGAAATGTTGCTTATGTATTTGTCGCTTATTTCTTTTGTTACACGTCGTTTAATTATGATTTTAAATTTATTTATATTATAATAAGGTACCCATATTTTTAACACATTTTTTTCTATACCATAAAAATTTATAATATTTCAGAAACTTTTATAAGCGACATTTTATATAGAATGATATAAGCGACATTTGATAAGTGATAGTTATATAAGCGACATGTATATAGAATGATATAAACAACATTTTAAAAGTGACACTCTATACAATGATATAAACGACATTTTATAAGTGAAAATTTATAAGTGACTTGTATATAGAATGATAGAAGCGGCATTTTATAAGTGACAGTTTTATCTGCCACATTTGGCGGGAAATCTAGCGACGGCTTGCACGATGAAAGATGTCTCTCCTCACGAGTTTATCCCTACCTTGCATGATGAAAGATGTCTCTCTTCACGAGTTTATCCCTACCTACGCTGCACATCTCAAGTGGTCAGGAAAGGTACTTAAATATTTTTTAGAATAGGAAAAAGTAAATTGTTGGGCTTTTGATCCAATCGCATAATGCTCAAGGTGCAACAACTGTAATCTGACCAGCAACCTGGTCAAGATCCTTTTAGCTATTGGAAGTGATGCATATTCCACTGAAATACTACACAAATTTGCATGTCAAAACATTTAAAACCATACAGAACAACACATTCAAGACACAAATACAAATAAGCACAATAAAGTAAAAATAAAAAATATACATAATTTTTTAAAAGATTTTTTACGCAAATTGTTTAAAAAAAAGTGAAAAAAAAGAAAAAGAAAAATTTTAAACTAACCCATGCGGCCCCCAAAGAGCCGCGCGACCCCCAAAGAGGTCACACTGCCCCCGAGGAGCCACGTAGCTCCTTGGGCCCAGGCAGTTCCTTGGGGCCTGCGAGTTACTAGAAAAAAGTTGTTTTTATTTTTAATCACACTTTTATTTTGAAACAATTTGCATAAAACCCCGCAAAAAAAATTATGGAAATTTTTTATTTTTACTTTATTGTCCTTATTTGTGTTTGTGTCTTGAATGCGTTGTTTTGTATGGTTTTAAATGTTTTTGACATGCAAATTTGTATTGTATTTCAGTGGAAGACGCATCATTTCCAATGACCAAAGGAATCTTGACCAGGTTGCTGGTCGGATTGCATTTGTTGCATCTTAAGCATTATGCGATTGGATCAAAAACCCAACAATTTGTTTTTTCCTGTTCTAAAAAATGTTCAAGTACCTTTTTCGACTACTTGAGATGTGTAGCGTAGGTAGGGATAAACTCGTGAGGAGAGACATCTTTCACCGTACAAGCCATCACAATATTTCCCGCCAAATGTGGCAGAAAAAATATTGTTTTTTAATGTAAAAAACAATTAAAAAAACATAAATTGCTTCAAAAAATAACTAAAAAAATGCTATGTTTTTAAAATAATTCAACATAAGATATCTTCTTAAATAATGCCATTCTTTTTCCATTTTTTCCTTTTTTTTGCATGAATATGATCGCATGTTCATTCTCCTAAGGTAAGTTATTTAGTTTTACATTTGTTAGAATTCTTTCTTGAAGTTTAGTTTAGTTAGCCTGGTTGTATTTTTTTATAGTTATAGAAGTTATTTTATATAATATACATGTCGCTTATATCATTCTATACACATGTTGAAGTTTAGTTTAGTTAGCCTGGTTGTATTTTTTTACAGTTATAGAAGTTATTTTATATAATATACATGCCGCTTATATCATTCTATACACATGTCGTTTATCAAGTGTCCCTTATAAAATGTCAATTATGAAATGTCGCTTGTTACATTCTATACACATGTTGGTTATTAAAGTGTCACTTATACAATATCACTTATATAACTGTCAGTTGTAAAATGTTGCTTATATCATTCTATACACATGTCTCTTATAAAGTGTCACTTATAAAATGTTACTTATATCATTCTATATACATATCGCTTATAAAACTATCACTTATAAAATGTTGGTTATATCATTCTATATACATGTCTCTTATAGAATGTCATTTATAAAATGTCGCTTATATCATTCTATATACATGTCGCTTATATAACTATCACTTATCAAATGTCACTTATATCATTCTATCTACATGCCGCTTATATCATTTTATATACATGTCGCTTATATCATTCTATACACATGTCGCTTATAAAGTGTCACTTATAAAATGTCGCTTATACACATGTCAGTAATTAAAGTGTCACTTATAAAATGTCGCTTATATAAGTGTCACTAAAAAAATGTCGCTTCTATCATTCTATGTACATATCCCTTATAAAACTGTCACTTATAAAATGTCTCTTATATCATTCTATACAATGTCACTTATAAAGTGTCACTTATAAAATGTTACTTATATCATTCTATATACATGTTTCTTATACAACTGTCACTTATAAAATGTCGCTTATATCATTCTATCTACATGTCGCTTATATCATTCTATATACATGTCGCTTATATCATTATATTTGGTTAGCCTGGTTGTATTTTTTTACAGTTGTAGAAGTGAAAGAAATAAGTGACAAATACATTAGCGACATTTCCCTAAGTGAGATTTTTAAATGTTTGAATATATTATGAATCTACTTATCTTTCCAAATGTCAAACAGAGAATGAGTCACAGTGAGCAGCCTTAGTGATGACAAATTATATGAGGCAGGTTATGGAAGATTCAGTTATACGAGTACAATTTTTATTTTATCATACAAAATGTCCAACTAGGGACTAATTTTATGCATAATAGGTGTTTATTTGGATAATTCATCAAAGCCTGTGCAATGCTGGTCAGGTATGGAGGCAGTGGTATAAACATATTATACATCAAGACTTTTGGAAGTCTCAAAGGTCTTTAAAGTTTGAAAGTTTGAGCATGACCTTAGAGCAAGGTACTCACATATTATATATACCGAGGCATATTGCATGTTTGTCCATTGTGTTATGATTAGTATATAATGTGTTTTTTCCCTCTGTTGTTGGATAGTTGCACTAAAGTGCCATGAGCATAGGAGGCTTGATGAATTTAATATACTAGGTTCTCAATTGGAAACTCTTGTGCATGAGATATCTGCTCTGAAGTAAAATTGTTCATTCTTGATTTTATTTGGTTATTTTTAATATTATCGAAGTGTAATTAAAGATTTAATTCCATTATCATTTGTCTCCCACTATATTCGTGATATACAAGAACCGTTTTCATTTCAATTTATCTAGAATTCAAATCGAGGAGGATTATCTTTCATGTAAGGAGGCTGTTGAAGGGAAGGTGCCACAAAATTGAAGAATGGACAATATATTGAATAAACAACATATTGAATAAACAACCAATTGGATAAAAAACTGATTGAATATATAACAGATTGAATAAACAACTAATTGGATAAACAACAAATTGGATAAACATCATATTGGATAAACAACAGATTGGATAAGCAGGAAGCAAGAAAAATGGAGAGAACGGGAGCGCCTACCTACAACAAGGTGCAAGGGAGGAGGCAAAAAAATAGGGCGCTGATGGAAAGGGGGAAACAAGCAAACATGGTGAATGACAAGGAAGAATCAACACAGACGTGAAAGCACAAAAAGAAAAGTGATATAGCTTCTATTCTACAATCCTCCGCACTAGTTGATATTGCTATGAATGAGTACAAAGTTAAGGCTTGTAAATGGATATTGAAAGATGTCTCTACTTTTGTCGCAACACATAAGATTACAGTTGAGCACATGAGAAAGATTGTATAGAAAAATTGGAGAATCAGTTTGAAGATAATCGCTTTCAGGCCCTCATAAAAAGAAAAAGTGATGGGAAGTTTATTTCCATCGCTAAATTCAATAAAGTGGTAGATGTAGTTATGGCCAATTTTGATTCAAGGGTGAATCGTTCCAATCAATGTAATCTACAAGTTTTAACTTTAATCATATTCACAACTGCTCATGTGGAAAAGACCGTAATTCTTCGGGAGTCCATCAGAGAGACGATTCAACCTTTGTTGAGGGAGTTGAGTAAAAGAAATGTGTGAGTTGACAGACGACTCATCCTTAATGCAAATCAAATTGAGGAGGATTATCGAAGGCACCACAAAACTGATGCATTTTTCAATCTTTTTTGGTTAGTTTCTTGTTGTGGGTTGGAATGATTCTGCCTGATATAGCTATTCTGTAATTTTTGTTGTGGTTTGGAATAATTTTGACTCAGAATGATTAACAACTATATCAGGCAAATCATTCCAAACCATAACAAAAATTATAGAATAGCTATATCAAGAAAAATCATTCCAGCCCACAACAAGCAACTAACCAAAACAGATTGAAAAGCACATCAGTTTCGTGGTGCCTTCTCTTCAACGATCTCCTTACACAAAAGACAATCCTCCTCAATTTTATTTGCATTAAGGATGAGTCGTCTATTAACTCGCAGTTTTCTCTTATTCAACTCCCTCAACAATGGTTGAATCATCTCTTTGATGGACTCCCGAAGAAGTTGTAAGAAGAATGAAAAGAATGAAAGCTAAACAAGTATTAATCCAAGAAAATGAAAAGCATGGAAGATTTTACCACAACCAAAGGAGAGAAGATTGCAAGATCAACCACAAAGTACTTCAAGAATCCAACAATGAGCCAAGAGATTTTGGTAAGGGGAAAAGCAAAGAAAAACCCCTTTGTGAATAAGAATATGGCAAAAATCCTAAAAGATGAGAGCAATGAGCTCAATACAATAATGAGAGCAATGAGAGATTGAGAGAGAGAGGAGAAGATTATTCAAACTAGTGTGTGAGAGACATCTCTTAAGTAGAGATGAGTGGAGGAGTTTTCATGTAACTCCCTTCTCCTATGGATGCCACATTCCTATTGTGTGTGTGACAAATGTGTGATT
>MU228310.1:1119751-1134408 GCA_018584345.1 Thuja plicata
AGACATCTCTTAAGTAGAGATGAGTGGAGGAGTTTGCATGTAACTCCCTTCTCCTATGGATGCCACATTCCTATTGTGTGTGTGACAAATGTGTGATTCCTCTTAAGGAGGAATATCTATTTTCCTTCTTAAAGGAATTACAAAATAGTGACATGTCCTCTTACATGGACTAGAGGACAAATACAATATAGGATACCTTGGTTTATCCTTTTAATTACATATTTTCAACCAAGGAAAGATTCATTCTAACAGAAGTACAGTCTTTTCCACATGAGAAGTTGTGAATATGATTAAAGTTAAAAATGTAGATTACCTTGATTGGAACTATTCACCCTTGACTCAAAATTGGTCATAACTAAATCTACCACTTTATTAAATTTATCATGGGAAATAAACTTTCCATCACTTTTTATTTTTATGAGGGTCTGAAAGCGATTATCTTCAAACTGATTCTCCAATTTTTCTGTATAATCATCTACAATCTTTCTCATGTGCTCAACTGTAATCTTATGCGTTGCGAAAGAAACATGGACATCTTACAATATCCCTTTACAAGCATTAAATTTGCACTCATTCATAGAAATATCAACTGGGGCAGAGGATTGTAGAGTAGAAGCTATATCACTTTTCTTTTTGTGCTTCCACGTCTCGAGATTCGCGAGTCTGTGTTGATTCTTGCTCGTCGTTCTCCGTGTTTGCCTATTTCCCCCTTGTCGTCAGCACCCTATTTTGTTGCCTTCTCCCTTGCACCTTGTTACAGGTAGGCGCTCTCGTTCTCTTCATTTACCTACTTCCTATTTATCCAATCTATTGTTTATCCAATGTGTTGTTTATCCAATTAGCTGTTTATTCAATCTGTTGTTTATCCAATCTGTTGTTTATCCAATTAGTTGTTTATTCAATATGTTGTATGGTCCAAAGGTTCCCTAGAAGAAACTGTATAGAACTTGGTGAAAACATGAGAAACGGAGCTTTCACATAAGACTCACATTGAGGACTTCAAAACAATTAATCCCAACAAGTTCTCACTCAGTGTAAATGGTGAGTACCCATGGTTCTTCTCTTACAAAAGTAGTGTCACATATAGTCCAAAAATATTATGTTGTTTAGTAATGATTATGTGAGTTGATATTAGGTGGTTTTGTTTTTTTAGGTAGGACGACTCTATCAGGAGAAGAGACACTGGAAGTGGGCAGTTACAATGTCTTAATGTAGACTTGTATCAAAATTTCAAACTAATAGTGCCTTTTGTTAGAACAACTAGAGGCTAATGGACCGATAACAAAGTGCCTCTAGTTGTTTCAAACTCTTCCATAAGCCTCTAGTTTTTCTGAAAAAAGTCAATATTGGTGGTGGAGTAGACATCAATACCTTGAACCAATAATATCACTATTAGTAGGGACAAAAGTTTCAGGTAGTGCAATATGTTGGAAATCGATCTCAATAGAGCAAAGGCAGCTCTACTATTCGCTTCTCCTGGTTCATTTCCTTGTAGAAACAAGTATGTAGACTTGCCATAACTATTACTCTAATTGCAATTATGATAATGTCATCTAGTATTCATAGGTTAATTCTGATTTTGTTGGATGCAGGGAAATAGATGAGATAACGAGATTTGTGATGGGATCACTAGCTGCTGGAAGCCAGCGTCTGGGCCAATCTCTTTACATACATGGAATGCCAAGCACAGCAAAGGTAAGTTTGTCTACAAGGAACAAATCACATGTTCATTTTCAGGGTCATAAAACCTATACTTGAGAAAATGACAACTTTATTTGAATATTCATTAAGTAATATGCTTCTCTTCTCAATTTTACATTTTTTAACATTCTGCTGATGGATGTGGTATAGCTCATATAAGTAGAAAAATGATAGATATATATTATGTTGCATAGAAAACAACTGTATTAACAATTATGAAGAAGCTCCAGGATAAAGTTGATGCTAAGGTTATTCAACCCTATTGATTTGTAAAGATAAATGGGCTCAAACTTTTCCAGCCAGAGACTATCTATAAGGTAAATTGGCTTGCTTGCAACTATTTTAAATGTTTGTCACTACTAAATACGTGTGCATCGATATCTTTTTCTTCCCTTATTTTGTAGATTTTGCATGAAGTATTGTATGAACGAAAATTAAGCTGGAGAAAAGCCCTTAAATTTCTAAATAAGCATTTCTCAAAATCATAAAGTTGTCCAAGAGATTAAGGAATCCACAAGTAAACTTCAACCATGTGAGGGTTTAGGCAAAGAGGAGTCACATATTGTTCAAGAGTTTGTCCTTGGGCTTGCCAAACCAACAATAACTTATCAATTCAAAATTTTTAGTATGTAGTGAACTAGCGCTTGTTGATGACCATCCACTCATGAAAAGAGAGGTGATTGAGATTTATGAAGACATCACACAAACACATGAAGAAAGGAGTGATTCCCTGATTTCAAACAACAATATCTTACCTATGCAAAATCATGAGTTGGTAGCCCTTACACATGAAAATGATGGTATTGTTGAGTTTTCCAATGTTGGAACTCAACTTGAAGGTGTCAAACATGAAGTATATATATTGGATTCAAGCCACAAAGGTTTATATCATACCATGGAAGATGTTAAAAGTGCACAAGATATGTGTGATGGATGGTTACAAAGAGCAAAGAAGGCGAAGATTTTTTTTGTCCAAGCAAGACAATACCTACATGAAAATGCGAGGAAACAAAGGGAATTAGACATTAGATAACTATTTCTTCCATGAGAAGAATGTATACAAGTTGAGCATGCAAAGGAAGATCTTCTCGAGGTAAGAAAACAAGAAGAAAATTTTGATGTGTGTGAACAAGAGAAGAGGTGATTACGAAAATTTAGTTGGACTATTAAGTTTGCATCATGATGTTCATGAGTTTCCTCTTTTAGAGAGTCCTTTGAAGGTTCAAAACTATGATGATAATGGACACTCATTTTGTGGACCAGCCACTAGTGTTATACCTATTTGTGTAGAAGGAAACATTATTGATTCCATTTTGGTTGAACATGCATCATGCATAATGGTAGAACATTTTCTAAGATCATATGAGGTATTTTTCCTTAGAGAGGTGATTATAGAGACCAAGAGATTGCCTAATAAGAAAATCTTTTAATTTGATAATGTTTGTGGTTTGTTTTTCATACAACACCATGGCGTTGGTTGGTTATGAAAAATAGATCAACTTTAGCAACTAGGAATTTATGTTACTTGTTGGAGGAAAAACCTCATAGGCCTCAAGTCCATACAGAAGGGTTTAGGAGGGGGATAACTCTAAAGATTGGTTTTATTCCTTGTTTAACCTTTCCTCTATAGTATGTTTTAGTTGAGGCCGAAATGGGTAAGGCGGATTATGAAAGAGTTAAGAGACTTAATAATTTATATTGAATACATGATGTGCTTGAATAGAAATATAAAAGGAAACAATTTGGGATGACTACTGTATTGTCATTATCTAGTAAATTTTATGTGATGAGTTGAGGTCCTAATGCATTGGTTACGAGTTTGAGATATTTAATCCTAGAGTTACAAGGATTTGTGTATGACCTTATAGATCATCTAATACTTGTTCTGAATTAGGATCTTCTCTTCCTATTATAGTGCTAAGCGTGGTACAAGAGATGGAATTTATGACTACAGATGGGTAAGGGCCCTACGAGGTCATACATAGAGGTTGTATACCTCATTACGTAGACTGCCCTTATCCATTTGAGGTGATCACCAATGAAAATCCTATGACCAATTCAGAGATAAGCTTATCCATGGTCGAGATTGACAGTAGTCAAGGAGCATATGATGACACATGATTCTAGTTGTACCACATAGACAATACGACAGATTTTGTGAGGAGCATTGGCCGATGGCATTTCGATGATAGATGTCCCTTTATTGATTAGCCATGTGATGGACTACAGAGAAGAGAATTCATAATGAAGAATAGGTAGGTGATAATTGGACCAGCCCCATGATATGACTTTGGACTTAGCTTGCTATGAAATGGTATACTTTACCTTGTTGGGTTGAGGATGGACTGTTGGGATAGTATGGGATGCACCAATTCCTCTTCCCAAATATCTGCTAGTGCAAAAGACCAAGGAAAGGAATGGGAACCAATGTGTAGAGAGCTATACACCAATATACCTTTTATGTAGGTTGCACTAGGTATGGGGATGGTTAGTAATTTCTTATGAGATAGTCACTATTTTAGTTGTGGTGCTTGTGTGAGCTAGTAACTATCATATTTGTGATGCATGTTGGAGTTATTCACCATGTAGGTGATGTATGGAAAGGCTAGTCAACTTGTGCACTTATGATGTGTATGAGCTAGTCTATTATACATGAGACATATGCTCTAGATAATGATTGTGTGTGATTTTTGACATAGCCCTCATGCATGTGCATGAAGTTGGTGTTGACTATTGATACTAATGGGTATGGAAACAAACCTTGAAGGAAATTGATATCTTTTATTAGATGAGACCAAGCTCATGGTATTCCTTAATTAATAGTTAAGATTAAGAGATCAAAGATCTCATCAACACGAGAGAGTAATTCCCTATAGTTGCGAACAATGAAGCCTCTGATTTCCCACAAGAGGATACATAGGTAGGGACATCAAGAGAGAACCCCTGAGGCTTAGGTATGGATCTAGGGATGACCCTAATCATGGATACTAAACACTGTCAAGTGTAAGCATACAATGTGATATCAAGTTATCACCACCATGATGAACAAAGAAGTTTTAAAACCATTGCTTCTAAATTAAATAGAAAATGGTTGATTAAGTTCATGTTTGATGTTTTAAAAAAGAAAAAAAGTAGCAAATAAGGGTGGTTGTTACAAATTATTAAATATATAATATATTAATCTGCTCAAGTTTGTGAATTACCCACTAGTTCAAAGAAAAGGAAGTGTCGTACGAAGCCAAAAGATTGAGTAAGTTTTGAAGAAAGAAAATCAGTAAAAAAGCAAATGATCTAAAGATCAAATTTGGTTAGAAAATTTCTTATTGTCTTAAATATTGGCTCATATTTTTGACTTGGTACATCGCTTCCTTTTCTTTGAGCTAATAAGTAATTTGTAAACTTGATAATCCTTGTTTCTCTTATTATGATGAATAATACAAATCTTATTTGCTATGCATTTAGAAAATTTGTACGCTTTATTCTTTGCACTTTTACAATAGTGCTTGGTAAGATATCTTCTTGATTTGTGACCATGATGCCTACATTTATGTTTCTCAGCTATTGTGAGATTAAAATTCCATGTCGGCCTTCAAACAACCTAAATCCATCATAGGAAGATGTGACAAACCAGAGTTAGGTCCACACACATCAGAGTGTCAAGAGTGTCCAGATTCTCTTAAAATTTGTCGTAAACGTCATTAAATATATTCAATAGTTTTGTTTCTTCAATTTGTAGATTAAAAACCTTTAACAATGAAATAGTCTTCCGTCATCAGTGACATATAAAGCATAAATTGGCATTCCCACTACACCTGGTCACAAAGATTGTCTTGAGGATGTATCGCCAAATGAAATCTAGACCAGTTGCTCTTAGATTTTTCAATGGACAAAACCTTGTCATATTCGCAATCATCTTTAGAGTCAATATAATGCACAAGAAGCTCATTCTCTCTCATTGCTACACTAATTAAAT
This sequence comes from Thuja plicata, assembly GCA_018584345.1. Classification (NCBI taxonomy): domain Eukaryota; kingdom Viridiplantae; phylum Streptophyta; class Pinopsida; order Cupressales; family Cupressaceae; genus Thuja; species Thuja plicata. The sequence goes on from MU228310.1 coordinate 1,125,426, forward strand.
ACTACGCATGTAAAAGTTGCAGATCTAGATTTTGGTTAGCATGCAAACATCTTCTAGATTAGCATTGTTACCAGGTGTAGGAGGGCATGCAAATTTGTGTCTTATACCTCACTGATGACCAAGAAATGAAGTTCTTTGACGTCATTGTCAAACATGTGACGTATCTTTTCTCTGACTCCTTTGACACATGTTTTAATTCTCAAAGGTTTCTATTTTTGTTGATTCTTTTTTTGACACGGTGTTGATTTTGTTGAGCTCTATTTTCAAAAAGAGACATTGTCTATATCTGTGTGTTTGTGTGTGCGATATTATTTTGGTTTTAGATTTTAGAAAAAATAAATTAAGAAGATATCTTACCAAGCACTATTGTAAAAGTGCAAAGAATAAAGCGTACAAATTTTCTAAATGCATAGCAAATAAGATTTGTATTATTCATCATAATAAGAGAAACAAGGGTTATCAAGTTTGCAAATTACTTATTAGCTCAAAGAAAAGGAAGCGATGTACCAAGTCAAAAATATGAGCCAATATTTAAGACAATCAGAAATTTTATAACCAAATTTGATTTTTAGATCATTTGTTTTTCTATTATTTTTTCTTTCTTCAAAACTTACTCAATCTTTTGGCTTCGTACGACACTTCCTTTTATTTGAACTAGTGGGTAATTCTCAAACTTGAGCAGATTAATATATTATATACTTAATAATTTGTAACAACGAATGTTTAATTTCCTTGACAAAAGTTAACTTCATATTCTATTTGTTGTATAGACCTTTAGAACATATTTTATCTTCTTTGAAAGTTGTGGATTCATTCCTTGTTGATCACACACTTTATTGTTTTCTTCTTTCACTCTGGAAATGTAGTACACAAATCCCGCAACTTGTTTCTTGTTTTCTCAAGATCTTGTTTGGTAGATTCTCCTCTTTTTAAAACCTTTTTAAGGTCCTCCCCTAGCAAAAATATTACTTTAAGGATGCTAGTAAGGATGCCCTTCTCAAGTACGTGTGATCAATAATGAATGAATCCACAACTTTCAAAGAAGAGAAAATATGTTCTAAAGGTCTATACAACAAACATAATACGAAGTTAACATTTGTCAAGAAAATTAAACATTCATCTTTGCAAGACTTAACCTAAGATGAAAAAGTGCAAAAATGTATTTTCCACAACTCATCATAGAGCTGAATGGATGGATAGTAGAGTATTATATTTTGTGAGTATGGTTTGTGTTGGGAGGAAGGAGGGCGAAGATTTTGGTGTTTGACAAATTTGAATTTCCATAGGATGGAGCACTCTTCCTTTGTTTCCACCAAAAAACTGGGGAACTTCCTAAAGAAAGGAAGGAACAAGGTTGAAGCTGAAATGAAATCTTATGCCACTACTTGAGGAGCAAAAGAAAAAAAGGAAGTTCATTCTTTTGTGGTGGAAACAAAGGAAGATTGTGCTTCATCCTATGGAAATTCAAAATTCTCAAACTCTAGAATCTTTGCCCCCCTTCCTCCCAACACGAACCATACTCACAAAAATATAATACCCTACTATCCACTCATTCAGTTCTATGATGAGTTGTGGAAAAATATATTTTTGCACTTTTTCAGCTTAGGTTAAGTCCTGCAAAGATGAATGTTTAATTTCCTTGACAAACGTTAACTTCGTATTCTATTTGTATACCCTCAACTTCAAATGAGGAATGATGGCATAAAATATATCCAAGAGACATTAGATAAGAGATCTTAGTCATTAACAATTGCTCCTCAACCAACCAATGACGGCCCTTTTGTGCTCGCATGTAAAGGTTGGAGAGATGAGTTCCGAGCAAAAGGTTTGGGCATAATGAAAGTTGTTCGAAAGATGATTGAAGGGTTCCATTTTGAGAGTGACCAACTTGAAGAAATTGTGTACAATGATATAAGAGTTGTCCCAGCTTCACATATTTTCTCTTCTTTGAAAGTTGTGGATTTGTTCCTTGTTGATCACACACTTTATTGCATTCTTCTTTCACTGTGGAAATGTAGTACACAAATCCTGCAACTTGTTTCTTGTTTGCTCAAGATCTTGTTTGGTAGATTATTCTCTTTTTTAAACCTTTTTTAAGGTCCTCCCCTAGCAAAAATATTACTTTAAGGATGTTAGTAAGGATGCCCTTCTCAAGTACATGTGATCAACAAGGAATGAATCCACAACTTTCAAAGAAGAGAAAATATGTTCTAAAGGTATATACAACAAATAGAATACACAGTTAACATTTGTCAAGGAAATTAAACATTCGTCTTTGCAAGACTTAACCTAAGCTGAAAAAGTGCAAAAATGTATTTTTCCACAACTCATCATAGAACTGAACGGGTGGATAGTAAAGTATTATATTTCTATGAGTATGGTTTGTGTTGGGAGGAAGGAGGGAAAAGATTCTAGAGTTTGTGAAATTTGAATTTCCATAGGATGAAGCAACACAATCTTCCTTTGTTTCCACCACAAAACTGAGGAACTTCCTAAAGAAAGGAAGGAACAAGGTTGAAGTTGAAATGAAATCTTATACCACTACCGAGGAGGAAGAGAAAAAAAGGAAGTTCATTCTTTTGTGGTGGAAACAAAGGAAGATTGTGTTGCTTCATCCTATGGAAATTCAAATTTCTCAAACTCCAGAATCTTCGCCCTCCTTCCTCCCAAAATGAACCATACTCACAGAAATATAATACTTTACTATCCACCTGTTCAGTTCTATGATGAGTTGTGGAAAAATACATTTTTGCACTTTTTCAGCTTAGGTTAAGTCTTGCAAAGATGAATGTTTAATTTCCTTGACAAATGTTAACTTCGTATTCTGTTTGTAAACCCTCAACTTCAAATGAAGAATGATGGAAAAAATATATCCAACCGACATTAGATAAGAGATCTTAGTCATTAACAGTTTCTCCTCAGCCAACCGATGATGGCCCTTTTGTGCTGGCATGTAAAGCTTGGAGAGACGAGTTTTGAGGAAAAGGTTTGGGCATAATGAAAGTTGTTCAAAAGATGATTGAAGGGTTCCATTTTGAGAGTGACCAACTTGAAGACCTTTTTCATGATGATATAAGATTTGTCCCAGATTCACATTTTTGGAATTCAATATTAGAGGAGGTTACAATGATAAAGGAACATCACCTCTCACTTCTTTTGAAAATATATACAAGTGAAGAGGGGGAAGCAAAACAATTTCAAAATATGGTTTTCTAAATAAGATTAATATTTGGAAACATGCAGAAAATCAAATTTTATGTCTAAATATCTTGGAGAATGGGATTTTTGTGTGTTCGAATAATTTCCACTTGAGAATAGTAAACCATGTGTTGAGTATCATTTTAGCACGATGACAATGGTAGGAGTCGGGAATGCAAACTCCTATCTTGAAATAATGAAAACTCACTCTCTTGTCTTTTCCTACAAATTGTAACAACAAACTAAAAAGATTCAATATTTTGGTATTTTTGTATTTTGGATGAAATACAATTAATCTAAGTACAATTCATAAATTAAAATGTAAAGCTGGTACTATTTCTAACTAGCTTTATCAAAGAATCTGCACATTTAAACACTACCATGCAATGATCCTCTAACTATAGCTTTCTTGTTCATCATGACATTTTTATATATTTTTCCACTCTTACATGTTTGTCCCTTAATAATCTCATATTGTTATTTCTTTATGTTTATCTAAAAGTCCATCTTCAATAACTAAGCCCTTTGTTTGTGTCATTTAATTAGAGTATATATATTCAAGTAAGTAAATAAATCTACAATGTCCACAATTGAAGGATCAAACTGACATTTTATTTCTTTTTATCAATTACAGACTATCAATCCCTAAAATAAACTCTTAAACAAAGCTTTAAGAAAGAAAAGAATATCTATTTAAAAAACAGTGTGAATATCCCTTGTAATTTGTTATCATATGTCTGTCAATGATACCTACAATAGATTCTTGAATGCTTTTACATTGAATTAGGATCAATGGAAGCATGAGGTCAAGTTGAGAAAGGGATGGCCATGCTAGACATTCCTCTCTATAGGTTTATTCTATTTGGGAGTTTAGTTATGATTTCAAGTCTACTAATACATAATGCTAGTTGTGGTGAAACATTAGTAAGGAGAAATACATGTAACTTTGACCTGTTTGGAAGCGGGAACGTAGGTGACACTTGGGTGAAGGATACCCTTGTGACCTCAAGTCCATATAGGAGGGTTTAGGAGGGGGATAACTCTAGGGATTGGTGTTATCAGTTTCAAGTTAAGCTAGGCTTACCTTTGTTGACTGCCATGCATGTCATTTATTCTATCCATAAGTGCATTAAGTTTATCCATGATGATGAATTGAAAATGATTAACCATAGTATCTACCAACCTTCTAGGCCTAGGTATTGTGCTATCATCGACTTCTTTTGGCCCTCCTTAGCTACTTCATCTCCTTCTCGTCCTGACAATATTTTTTTCTCATACAAAGCTTATAAACATCGAAAGATTGTTGAGTTAAGCATTCCTAGGACTGATCCTAATTGTGGTCTTTTGCCTAAACCTTCCATACCTCCTTTGACAATTTCTTCTAGTTCTATTAATACAACTCCTAATCCTTCTTCTCAACCTAGTGAGCATCCTTCTATTCCTTCGTCAGAACCTCATAACGAATCTATCGTTATTGCTCCTAGTTCTCAACCTATCTCTAGTAAGACCAAATGTAATAGATGTACCAATGAACGCCGTAAGAATCTTTGAGCTAGAGCCAAATCCCATGTGTATGTTCCTCAAAACTCTTTGCCTTCTTTTGATCAACATATGCCGAATGTTTTGAAAGAAGTTAATATTAATGATGATGTGAAAATGAATACACATGATGATTCTACTCTTATGTTGGATTCTTTTGCTATTATCTTGATGATGAAGATGCACTTGATGATCATATTGATGTTGATGATGAATATGAGACTATTGATAAATTCCTAGCCTACACTTAGTTGTGTGTCCATTATAGCAAAACCATAAGAAAAAAACAAAACTTTCTTATTCTCGATGTCTTAGATATGTGTGATTTGTTGAAGGAGATGATGAATTGTATTTTGGCTAGGAATTCTAGCAACATAGATTTTTTTCCTTCAATTTAGACTTTAAATGGTTTGATTTATAGATTAGATCAAGATAAATGGATGATTGAGATTGGTTTAGGACACTAGTTTAAAATCAAATGAATATTGACTTCTTTTTAATTTTTATGATTTGTATTTTAATTTTGAATGGTCAATGAGAAAGATTATCCTATCAATGGGGAATACTAGGATTTTGTGGCTTAAGATAATTAATTAAATAAAAAGGATCATTTAATCAATTAGGGGAATTTAATGCAAATTATTTTGATTAAGGCAAGTTGGGTTTCACTGGACTATAAACCTAGCAACATGAAGTTCTAAGATGGGACATAAATAAAACTATAGCCAAACTACCAAGCCAAAGAAAATACTATTACAAAGAAGTTTCCACATAAAATAGAAACCAAAATCTAGCCTAAGAAATGTCAAACCCTTCTATATCCAACCTCACATCCTTAACTCTATCTCATGTGTGATTGGGAACATATTTGGGCAAACCTTTCTTCCACCTTTGAACAAGTATCCAAGAAATTTCTCATCTAAGTTAAATTGTGTTATGTTGAAGTAGAAGGAATAAGAGTAGTGGAAATAGGAGTTTGAGCCACACAATCAGGAATTGGGCGGGCCCACCAATATGAGTTGAAAGAGTTGAGCAACAAATTTGTTAGAACATAAATTTTCAATTTAGATTCTATTCTTCTTAGTTTGTTTTATTGCAGTAATTAGGTATTCTCCTTAATATTTTCCATGCATTTCATCATTAAAATAGTTACTATGGGTTTTTCATGTGTGCAGGATTGATCAAGCGATGTCATGAGGAACGGAAAATGCATGAAGCACGCAATTTGTTATGGTTTTGATAGAATAAGTGTTTTTTGAAGGTTGCAGTAGCAGAACTGCTATAACACACTTATCCCACATTGCTTATGTTAAGGAGTAATTGGGTGTTTTTATATGTGAACACATGCATGTTGAGTTACCAAAGGCAACAGGCTTTTGGCAGGTTGGGCGCTCGAGTTAGCGAATGATGTAGAGGGAATTGTGTGGGCCCGCATAGGCAAGATTGGCAGATGAAGACAAATGGACAAATTAGAAGGTGCCACGTGAGCTTGCACATTGAAGGAAGTGATTAGTAGTGAAGCCGCAAGTTGGAGATAGAAGCTAGTCGCTAGCTCGCGGGTTAAATTGGCCGTTAGTGAAAGAAACCAAGAGATTGTGACAAAGGATAATTGCTAGGTCATAGTGGTTAATGACAGTTAACAAAAATGCTGAGAGTGAGAAACATAAGCTAGTCGCAAGCTCGCGAAGTAATGAGTAGTTAAGTGTTGTCAGTTGGAGAATTAGTGAGATCCTACCATGTGTGCTCAGTTGTCGAAAGGTTGAACCAATGTCTTAGTCAGAGAATTAGTGAGTGGTTGCCACCTATCCAGGATGTGAATGATCAATGGTTGTTGCCAGCTCACACTGGTTAATGAAAATAGCATAAGCTATTTAACTATGACATTGTTTAGCTATGATGTTGTTTAACTGTTATGCTATTTAACTGTGGCGCTGTGTGCTACAAACGAGGCGTACATACCCTACCCCCCAGTGAGATTTGAACTTGTGACCTCTCTTTCAAGAGCACAAGTTCTCCACAATATCCTTATACCCTAAACATCCTTTCATTCTTAACCCTAAGGCTTCCAAAGTAAACAACATAGATGTGCTCATGTATGATATGCTCATGTTTTGATAAAATATTAGTTCATTGTGATAGAGGGCTTGTAACAATAGCTAATTAGAAAAAAATCACAACAAGCACACCTTTTCCAGGCAGAATAAGAATTAGAACAATGTAATCTTATACAATAATATGTGATTTGAAAATAAAATTGCCTAGCTTCAAACTTGATTTCATTTGAAAATGAAATTTCTTAAAACCGCTAAAAATTTATACAAAAACACCATCAATTCAATGCCCTAAGAACACTGTAACTCTTGTCACATTCGAGCAACACAATTTGTGGCCCCAATCTTTTTGAGATGACTTCCTATCATCACTAAGTTGTAGCACAAACACAACCCCCTGCCCCAACTATACAATAAGCCAATTCCCATGGCCCACTCAATGGGTTTGATTCAATCCCCAAACAAGTTCAAAAACAAACATGTCTTTTATTCCTCTACAGATTAAGTGTTGTCATTATCTTGAAGTAGCCCTAATTAGTTGCAGAAGCCTATAGGCCTAATTAGCCCTGATTTTTGAAGCAACTCCTAGATGTAGACAAGGTTCATAAAAACTAACACTTTCAACACTTAGAGGACACCAGAAACATCCTATATCCAGAGTTTTAACTTACCACTCACTATACTTGGCAAGTTATAAGTATTTCCAATACTGTGCACGTTGAATCCATGTAGCAACTATCCCCTAGGGCATCAAATTTCTACTACCTCCCTGTAAGTGCACAAAAATGACTTTCTAAACCTTGAAGTATACTAACAAAGCTTGAAATTCCCAATAGGTCATACAAACCAATGGTGGAAGCTTAAGTTATTTACAATTCTTTGTGAAACCTTAGCTAAGGGTGAAAAACCAGGTCTGTTAACACAAATCCTTAGTTTTCTCCCAACTCCTGTTACATAGAAACTTCAAACCTATCCCAAATTATCTTAGGCTCTGATAAATTTGTACATGCACATGCAAGTCACTATAATAGAAAAATTGTGTGTAAAACTTCACTTATTCATTTATCAAATTTGCAACAACACCATAACTCACACATATTGACTCTTCAATGACTTTTTCTGACCTCTATATCCTCCTAAACATCAAACTTGATTTCCATGGTTGTCCAACCAATCTGACTGTTGGTTTTACATATGACAACATTTGCAATAAAAGTTGTCAAAAGACAACATTTGGAACTCTATAGGTAAGATCAAGTTCCTACTTGTCTAAGAGCCAGTATTTGACTCAAAACATCTAATCTAAACCAAAATTGCATCAATTGCCCTTATTCAGTCATTTGTCCAAGTTGGCTTATAATCATGCCAACATGGAAATCCCATTACAACTTGGGCTTGTTTGACTTTACAACTAAACAAAAACCCCTAAATGACTTTGAAGGTGATTCATGGTTCTATTTAATGTGCTAAGTGACCTCTATTTTGTCTTTGATAACTTCAGTGGGTGCCCGTGCATCACTGTTGTCCTAATTGACTGCATTGAGATGTCTCCCTTGAAGAGGTGAGGGTTTTCTATATTCATTTTTTCTTTTGTTCGTTAATGCCCAACAAATTGATTTTTTTCAAGTGATCATGGTGTGTTAAAATTCGTTAGGGAATGAGTTAAAATATTGTTTCTAGTATGTACTGTCATTTATATCAAAGTTGATGGATAGAGAGATTTCACGGCCAAGGCAGCTTAATGCCCAGAAAGTATTCTCCACACAAATATATTCTTCTACTCCAATTGCTCAGGATGAGGAGGAAGAGGTGCTCCTATAAGATATGCTCATGTTTTGATAAAATCTTAGTTTAGTAAACCACACAATCCATGTGCATAATCTCAACATAGATGTGCTCATGCATGATGTGGCAAAGTATATGTTCATGTATGCATGGATGTATATGCATGTGCATGTGTACATGCATGGACAAGTGAGTATGCATGCAGGTATATGTAAATATGGATGTGTATATATATATATATATGTATGTATGTATTTATGTATATGTATGTATGTATGTATATATGTATATATATATATGTATATGTATATATGTATATATATACATATACATATATATAAATATATATATATATATACATATATGTATATATATATACATATATATACATATATACATATACATATATA
>MU228310.1:1168244-1178250 GCA_018584345.1 Thuja plicata
CAATCTTACCTTAACAGGTCATAAGTGCCCTTTTTCACTTCTGACGACTGCGCGACAGACCTTAGTCGCCAAGTCGGGAGTAATTTTCTCTTAGGGAACTTTTCTTTTTCAGACTTGGCGACCACCGTTGGATCTTTTGATTCTTTCATCTGACGGCCATCATTTAATCGCTCAATGTTTCTGCCTGCCCTTAAATCATTTATAGACATCGCGACAGAAGGAAAAGCACCTTAGTCTCGAAATCGTTGAATCCACTTTCTCCTTCTGGCGACAACCCGACAAATATTTTATATCCACTCGCCTTCTGACAGATGTCACACAATCATTAGGTCACTTGATGCATACTGAAGAACTGGGTCACCATCTTGTTCTGGCGACATCCCGACTACACATTACTGCAAACCACAGACGGTTAGTCGCAAAGTCTAAGCTAAAATCTCTTAACCGCTGTCCCATTCCAAGACTACGCAACTGAAGGCATTGCTTAACTGTCAACTTTGACTGATCTGGCGACAAAGTGACAAAAGGTAATCGCAGAGTCTGAAGACATTTTCTTAACTACTGAGAATATGCTGCGATCACCCGACTAAGCAGTGGGTCCCATCTTCATAAAGCCTTATGACATAGTTATTCTGTGACTACCCGACATGAAAATAATCGCTGAGTCTCAGAAGGAAAAAGGAATATGTTGATTTTGAACGAGACTACGCGACATAAGGAAAAATCAAAGTCGGGGAGAGATATGGAATATTCGCTCAGGGTATCGCGACAAGGTGATTCAATTAGAACACATGCCCTAAGTGGAAGGAAAAAGGTAACTGTGAAATAGAATGTGCCATGACTTAGGGTTTATTTTCATCGGCAAAGCACTTGGTTTTGAAACAAGAAAGCCCAGGAAAAGCAAAAGACCAAGAAATTCAAATTTTTGACAAGGCAGTGCTAACACAACTCTCAACTATATCTTTGTCACATTTCCCCTACTCATTTATAGCATAATAGCGCTTGAAATGTTTTTTTATTTTCTTGTTATAAAATTTTCCATTTCACCTTTTGCTTCTATCTATATGATTTAATTCAAATTTTAAAATTTTTTCTTTTGCAAAATTCTATTAAGATCAAGTTGTCTTTTGTAGAAAACAACTAAAATGAGCCAATTTAAAGAGTCCAACATGCATATTAAACAACAAAATCTTTTGCATTCAGTAGACAATATGGAGACATCATTTTTCTTTTGTTCTTTAAATCTTTAAGGGAAGCATCCCATGTTGCAAAAACTTCAATAACAACCACCAACAAATGTACTTTTTTGTAGGATTTGAGAGATACAAATCTACAGAATGCCAAGAACACCTACATGCAAATAACTTGTTACAGGAGAGAAGCAGAAAAAGGGAAAAAGAAGAACTCAGAAGTTACTCAAAATGTGAGAGCTAAATTATAATCTGAGTTTATCAAAAAAGAATTACAAGGTTCAACCTATAAAGGTGAACAAAAACCCTAAAGCCTAAAAAATCTAGATTGCACACTAATAATTAATAAAAGAATTAATTATTAATGCACCTAAGAGAAAGATTAAGTACTAAAGAGTAATAACTTAACTAATTAAATCAACATGATTTAATTAATACGCAAACTAAAGATTAATCTAACACCCCCCCTTAAGCTAAGCGCAGGGGAAAGCTAACCTAGCACAACTATGAAAGTAGGAAATGGGTCCCGACAACAAGGCCTGATCAAGTACCCAATATAAGGAAATCTTTGTAAACTGAAGACAAAGAAGAAAACCTAGTGGGAAAAACCCCTCTCCAAAAAGAGATAGAAGAATGCAGAAAAGAAACGGCTCAAGAGACTCTCTCCAAACCATAGTTACAACCAACCCCCCATGAGAGAGGGATGAGACACTAAAGTCCCCCCAAAATGAAGAAACTCTTGTCACAATGGTAGATTCCTGATGTAGAATCCAAAAGGAGATCCTAAAGTGACAAATGATATTCCTCCCCTTGGGAAGAAACAAATCCAAAGGAAGATGTCAAAGAAACCCTATGAAGAGTGATGAACCAATCTGTCTCAGGATGTGTGCCATGATCAGATGTTGAAGAATCTCTCTGTCTGAACTGAAACAAATGATGTCAAATCCAAACTGATGTGGAGAATCCTGAAATACAACAGCATAATGCATGAATAATGGTGGGAAAATAGTGATAACCTAACTGTCAAGGTAGAGGAGATGAATGTCCTCAAAATAATCCTCCAAATTTGTAGTATAAGACTCAACAAACAAGAAAGATATGTCTACAACATAAGAGTCCAAAGTATCTATGTCTGGAAGATGTATGATTCCCTACTGCACAGAATCAGGAGCAATAGGAGATGCTGATGAAGTCTCAGTCTGAAGAATGGGAACTATGAGACAAACCTCTGATCCATCAGAACATGTAAGGGTGTCTAAATACTCAAGCTCCTCTAAATTATCATGATCAAATGGTGTATTCTCTCTCCAATAAATGGGTATGAGACAATCTGAAGCAGGATCCTTTGGGAATGGAGAGAGATTAGGGTCTCCATAGATCTCCTAAAGATGTGTCCAAATTGGATGAGGACAATCAATGTCCGATATAGCCAACATAGTGTCATGATCAACACTAGACACTATAAGTCCTACTATGTGATCTTTAATAATATCCCATGCTAGGTTTCCCTCTGAAGTGGCTGGTTTGGGTATGATATCATACAAATAAGGAAAAATATTAAGCCACCTACAATGTGTAAGTATACCCTTTTCGCATGACTCATAATTACCCTGTTCCAGAATAACAATTGAAGGGTGAGTATAAAACCCATGATAACTCTTCAAATGAAACAAACTAAGAAATCTGACCTTACTACATTTAGATCAAATTAATACAACCCATCCCATGCAAACAGAACCCATGTAAGTGTTAGAACGTCCAAGTAATTGAGAAAAGTGTAAAAACACACAAAGATGAATAAAATTTACTTGGTAAATTTTTTGATAAAATAGACAGTAAATATAGAAAGATCACTACAACATCTTTTCAATGCCTATTCATTTCCACAAAATGAAGTTCGAACGCAAATGCAAAAGATATGCCCCCGAGAGTGAAAAATGCAAGTTCTGACTTTGAATGGAAAAAAGACATCAAAATTGAAAAATTAGAAATTCAAACCTACATAATTAGATAGAGCTCGGAAAGAGATTTCTGAAGATATAAGGAAGTCAAAAATATGATGTCGTATGCTCAAGATATGGCCAAAATACCAAAACTGCTCCAAAAGGGTTTGAGAGTTAACCATGGCGGTTAGGCTAACCGCTAGAGGTTAACCACTAGCGGTTAACTAATGGCGGCACCCATTAACACTATTGTGTTAATTTTTAACACTACTTTAATGCAAAAATCAATAAAAATTGATTTTTTAAGAAATTTTCACCTCAAAATTTGAGTCGTACGACCTGGGAGAGAGAATTTTTTTCCCAGAGGTCACTGTGGCCAAAAATGGTGAACTTTATATGAAACTTGACTCTCTTGAGCCTTCTAAGCACGATGGTGGCATCTATTTTTGCTCAAAGTGCTCTAGAAAAAAGTGTCTCTTCCAGAATGAAGAAGAAACCCTAGAAAAGCTATGGTTTTTGCCCTCGAATCACAACTTCACAAACCCCAGACCAGGTAGCAGCAGTGTGGCTCTGATACCATGTAGGATTTGAGAGATACAAATCCACAAAATGCCAAGAACACCTACATGAAAATAACCTGTTATAGGAGAGAAGCAGAAAGAGGGAAAAAGAAGAACTCAGAAGTTACTCAAAATGTGAGAGCTAAATTATAATCCTAGTTAATCAAAAAAGAATTACAAGGTTCAACCTATAAAGGTGAACAAAAACCCTAAAGCCTAAAAAAGCTAGGTTGCACATTAATAATTAATAAAAGAATTTATTATTAATGCACCTAAGAGAAAGCTTAAGCACTAAAGAGTAATAACTTAACTAATTAAATCAACATGATTTAATTAATAAGAAAACTAAAGATTAATCTAACACTTTCAAAAAATTTCTCCCCACCCTTCAACATATTACTCTTGAAGCTTAACAGATTCAGTTTTAACTGCTAATTGTTTGTAGACTTCGTGTGCAAATTTGCAATATTTATAGAAAATATATTTTTGATCTTAGTGGCACTCAGTTCTAGATTTCATCTCTTTCAAGTTTAAAACCATTTTCTAGAAATCAAAGTAGTTTTAAAAAAATAAACAATGAAGATTAAAGTGATAGCGTCCAAAAAAGAGCTGGTAAAAAAAGAAAGAAAAATCATAACATCCAATAAATCCATGGAGTCATCTGCTGTCTTTTTTATTTTTCCTTGGAAATCTAATGCCACTTGTTAAATTTGTTTGAGGCAATGAAACAATGAATGCAAAAAATAATAGTGTGACAATATTGTACAATGACATTTGTTTATAGAATGAGACTTAAATACACTTCTTTTTAATATGTAAACCTTCAATTACGCTTTCACATCAAAAACCTATTAGCTTATCCTTGCACCTTCTTTCAGTGCAAGTGCTAGTGTATTATCAAAATGAGTAGTGCTAGAAAAAAAAGTGACACTATTATAAGCGTCAATTTATAAGTGACACTTATCAAATGTCTCTTATATCTTTAGCGCTTATAGTATTGTCACTTATACAAATAAGGGACATTTGTTTAAGTGACATTTGTATAGGTGACATTTGTTTAATTTATTTGTAGTTATTGTCCTTACAAAAATGCGTAGGGATGTGGATGGATTATGAGCAGAAGTTTTTTTTAATATTTATATTTCACTTACTAAGTTGTTTCAAATCTTTTTCCTGATTTCATCTTCCGCTCTACAAACTGAACGAAGATTTTATATTTATTTTTTAGTAGATGCATATGTTAAATTTTTAATAACAAACTCTTGTTCTAGTTCCATCCTTAGTCGGTTTGGGTTTGAGGGACATTTTTAAATGCCATTTGTAGATGTAATTTTGTATAAGTGACATTTTTATAAGCAACATTTGTAGACTTGAAGGTAAACATAAAATTTTATCTATTTATCTATCTCTATTTTGGCACTTAGATATTTGATGATAGTCTGCATTTATTCCCACTAATAATTGAAAAGTGGCGAATTGGGTGCCCCTAGTATGTTGGATCCTAGCACTTGATATTGGTCGGGCGGTGCTGGGGAATATGGAGGATTTTGGAGGGGAGTCAAGTATTAACCAGTTTTCCCAGTATATAGGGCAACTAGAAAAACTAAAATGGTAACGCAAAACCAAATCAAAATATCATTTTTAGAGTAGTCTTTTATAAGTGATATAAGCGACATTTGCCCAAAGCATTAAAAGATAGATATAAATAGTAGGTAGAAGAAAAGATTAAGATTAAGAACCATGGTACACAAAATTACCTAGAAAAGAATACTAAAGAATACAAGTCCAAGGGACAAACCTCTTTAAGATTTTCATTCTCTTAACTCCATTACTTTCCTTTACTAGGGACATAACCAACCCACACTCCTCGAGTTCATTCCAAGCACCTTGCATATGATTATTACCTGAATCAATCCTATGAGTGAATAGGAGTGGAGGTCGAAGGGACATAAGGACAAAAATATTCCAGGGTTTATAGAGATTATAATTTCAAAATTTATATCCACATCTTATCCACATGGAGAAAAATTAGTGAGTAGTCACAAGAAGGGTTAGCAGACATCAACATATAGACATGGTAGGGGTGTAAGTTACTTTAAAGAACTATGATAGAGAGTAAAGTGTTGTAGATAAAAATAAGTAAAATATCTTACCCAATCGCACAAATTTTCATAAGGAAAACTCCACTCTTTGTCATTTTCCTTGATAGAAAATACCTCCAAATTGTGTGATTGTGGAAGCAAAATGTTGGTAATAAATTTGTTTCTAAAAGAGCAAGAAAAACATTTTTGAGGACTTTAAGAAGCGGGCAGAGGAGCAAGAGGAATTTGAGAATATTTTGTACCAACAATAAGTCATCTCTTTTTTATTTTAATATGTTGTAAGTAATATGCAAAAATGACATATACCCAAGGATTTTGTATAGTGACACAAGGCAAGGCCTAAATTTTGTAATTTTGTATAAGGTAGATGATATAGGATGCAAGTACTGATGGGATGTTAGTGATGGGGAGCTCCTCTCCTAGAGCCTTCTTTCTCTCTCCAAGACCTTCTCCTGGTCTCCCTTAGGGTCTCTATCACTACCCTAACTAGAGGATACCTCTATGATCCCATAACACACTAGGAGCTCACCAACAACTTCAAACCCTTCACTAGACTCTCCTCCATAGCCTTCTCACATCCATGGCTTCACTAACCTCCTACCATTCCAATGGTGTCAATTTCTTGTGGATTTTTTCCCTAACTCCTCTTAGGTCTAATCCAACCCTTATGGATCCAATTTTGTAGATCTTTCACCCATTTTCAAATCGGGTTCCAAATCACTAGCCTTTTAGGCCTTGTAGCCTTTTTAGGCCTATTAGCCCTCCTGCTCACTGAAAAGGTGGATTTTATCATAAAATCCCTTAACACCCCTATAAAAAAATTGCATAATCTTTGTGGGTTTTTCCTCACCTTAAATATTTTCTAGGTCTCTGATTCTAATCTTGTCCATACAATGGACTTTCACAGAACCCCTAAAAATAAGGGTTTCTAGGATATGAAGACTGGTTTGGTTTCTTGGAATTCTTTAGTTGATCAATTGAGTTCCTTAGAACTTATCCTCCCATCATAAGGTATACAATTCATGCCCCCACACTCCTCTAACCTTGATTAGAACATACCAATCACTCAACAACCTTCATTGCCTCTGCGTTGTTCAATTACCCTAGCCAGAAGAACCAATAGTCGCCTAGGGCTTGAATATTCTCAAGATTCCCCTACACACACACACTCCAAAAGCCATATATACAAATTACATACAAGGCTCTAATGGATTTCAAGTGGTCATGGATTTTGAACCACGGGAACACCAAGAAATGCCATCTTTTACATGACTGGACCAAAACTGGGTAGTGAACTCACAAAATAGAAGAAATTAAACAAAAGCTAACCAGTAAGAACAATTAACTAATCTAATGACATAGAGATCTAAGGAAATACATTTCAAAAACTCTCCATGCTTTCATTCACTCCATTCAATCCACAAAAATGATGGATGATAGCTTCGTGTCTAATTACAATGTAAAATTGGTTCTTTTCAATAACCAGTCCATACAATATGAAATATACCTATCAGATTAGTGTTGAAATAACCTTATCTACTCTCATCCCTCATGTCTAGACCCTTTGGTTATGATTTGGGCATCATAAGAGCCGATTCCTAAAATCTAGGAAATGTTGTCATGATAACTTTTGTCAAAATGACACTTTCTCCATTTTGATGGTCCTATTTGGTTTCAAACCTTACCAAATGACTTGAGAACATTAAGAACTTAAAAATATTCCCATTTTGGAATTTTGGTCAACCCTTTGACCTTTTGGTTGACTTTTAGGTTCTAGACCCCTAGAACCAACTTGACTCAACCACACACAAACCCTAATCTCTCCTAACACTAAACACTCATTAAACACACAAGGGACTTTATATAATAGTCCTTATTAATGGATGGTTCACCAAACCAACCTATAAGCCAAAATTACCAAGATCTTTCAAAAGACCTTAGGGTGCTCCTGCACCATACTCCCCCTGCAACAAACAAGTTAAGGAACTCTTGGTGACAGGAACTCCTCACTGATTCCATGTTTCTTGAAGTCACTCTCAGCTATCCAATCCAAGTGGCTTCTGACTTTGGTTTCTGCCTCCACTTCACTAGATGTTCCATGTAGACCTTATACCTAGTCTTCTTCTTCACCCTTGAATCCAATATCTTCTCAGCTTGTGGCTTGCTTTGTTCCAAAGTCTTGAACTCCTACACATCTCTATCCACTTCTATACTATACTATCTCTTCCATATCTGGTCCCTTGTATTTGATCAAGTCTTTCACATTGAAGATTGGAGAGATTGACATCTCCTTGGGCAAATCCACCTTGTAGGCATTGGTTCCATACTTAGCCAATATCTTGCAAGGTCCAATCCTCTTCATCTGTAGCTTAGTAGGTGTCCCCTTTTGTAGTCTTTCCTTATTTAGGAACACCATTACTAACTCACCCAATTCAAACTACAAATCTCTTCTTCCCTCGTCTCTTTTGGCCTTCAACTTCTTATTGGCCTCCATTAAGGTCTTCTTCACTTGTTCATGGACTTCCCTCATTGACTGTGCAAAGTCATCTACATGTCCACTAACTCCTTCATATCCTTTTAAGTCTCTGAGGTCCATCACACCCCTTGGATGTGCCGCATACACAATTTCAAATGGCTTCTTCCCTGTAGTTCTATTGGTACTGTCATTGTAGGCAAATTCTACCTGTGGGATAACTTGCTCCCATCCTTGCCCATATTCCTTGGTTAGACATCTAAGTAAATTCCCAAGGAATCTATTGATCACTTCTGTCTTCCCATCCATTTGAGGATGGTAGGCAAATCCATGAGATAATTTTGTCCCTAGTCTCTTCCATAGGGTCTTCCAAAAGTGCCACATGAACTTCACATCCCTGTCTGCCACAATACTCATTGGTAGGCCATGAATCCTCACTATCTCTTTGAAGAACAAGTAGGCAATATGACTGGCATCATGTGTTGTTTTACATGGGATGAAGTGACCCATCTTGCTAAACTTGTCTACTACTACAAACACACTATCTAAACCAGTTGGAGTCTTAGGTAACCCCACTATGGAGTCCATTCTTATGCACTCCCAAGGTCTACTTGGGATGGGTAATGGCTGGTAAAGTCCTACATTTGATGAAGTTCCTTTATCCTTCTGACATATGCCACACTGCTCCACATACCTTTTGCATGTTTGGCCACCAGTAGAATCTTTCCACTAAGTCTAGTGTCTTGTTCAGTCCAAAGTGTCCACTTAGGTTTCTATTATGCTTCTCTTGTATGAGGTTCTCCCTCATAGAGCCTTTTGGAACACCTACTTTCTTGCCTTTGAATAGCAACCCATTCTACAATGTATACTTTACAAACTCACTATGAAAGTGATTCTCAAAATCCTTACACATCTTATAAATCTCAGAGAAAACCAAGTCTCCTTCGTATAGGTCTCTTGAATGGTGATTAGCCTCCTACTAAGGGCATCTGCAACTTTGTTTTGCACTCCCTTCTTATGTTTAATAGTAAAAGTGTATGACTATAGGAACTCCATCCATTTGATGTGTCTCAAGCTAAGCTTGTCTTGAGTGTTTATGTAACTCAATGCATGATTGTCTGTAAAGACAAAAAACCTCCTTAGGGAATAAGAAATGCCTCCATTTCTTTAAGGCTTGTACAAGAGCATATAGCTCCAAGTCATAGGAAGAGTACCTAGACTTAGCTTCATTTAGTCTTTCGCTGAAAAATGCCACAGGCCTCTGATGCAGGAGAATCCTGGGTGTAAGGGCAATCTTGCATCACCCAAAAATATTTCTATTTTCTTTTCAATAAGGGCTACCTTGTGCAGAGCTGCTATTTATGGAAACTTGCTATTTTTAGTAAGTTGGCCATACGATCTCGGAATGTTCTGATTTTGCATGTGGAGGTTCATCTCAGTCATATCAGCTTGCCAGTAAAGTTTCATGGCTAGATCAGGTCTAGTTTTGAAGATACTGAAAATTTTTGGTATTGAAAACAGGGTACAGAAACTTCGAGCTCAGTTTTGAAGGCTTTAGAGGCCCCGGATGAGGTTGAAACTTGGGCTCAATGATGCTTGCATCATTGAGCTTTTGTAGAGCGCTTTGTGGCATTTCTGAAATGGGGTTATAATAGTCAATCGAGTCAACTGGTGATGACTTATGGTCTCCGGAAGTTGGGTCACCTGAAATAGCAGAAAATAATTTTCCTTCAAAATT
>MU228310.1:1193821-1230527 GCA_018584345.1 Thuja plicata
ATATATATATATATATTGCAGTACTTCATATAAATACTTGAATATGTGTTCTAATATTTGGATAAGAGTTGACTAGTTGACTTGTATATATATCTTCATGCTACTAACTTGCCAGGGAAAAATGAGTAGCTTGAGAGTGGGTCAACTACATTAAAGAAGAAACGTTGAAGTTCTAGCTGTGACAGAAAGAATCATCATGGCACCGAGAAACATGCCTTCTACATTGGAGGAGCCACCATCTCAGGGAATATAGGAGTATATCTCTTCTATATTTCCTCAGTGCTCATTATCTTGTTGAATGGGTCATCCAGACTTTATTACATTCTATCATGGGCTGTTACATTTCCTTTTTCTTCTATGGGGAGATTTAAGTCAGAAATTATTTTCATGCTTTGAATAAGCATCAATCCTCTATATAAAGTGATTTTATTGTTAATTTGTAAGTTTTTAGTTTCTGGGAATATATTGTTGTTGCATCTTGCACAGCAAGTTACTTTTTCTAGTTCTTTGCATTGTTTTTATGTAATCAGTTTCTGAAATATAATGAAGTGATTTTGGTTTACATTTTGTGTTAGTATTTAGCAAAATCCAAGAAAGGGGGCCCATTTGGGAGGTGGATTATATTAGAGTATATTAGATTTACTTTCATTATTTACAACATTTTGAGTAGGAGTTTACTATTTCATTCCTGCAACATTAGATTCATGTATGTTCTTGCAACACTTGCAAGGATAATTATGGTGAATGCTATGGGTTGATAGAATAGGTTTAAGTTGAGTTTGAAAATTTCAAAATTAATTCCATTAAGTACTCAATTGTTTTTACTTTCCTGCAGCAATAGCGTAGGTCTCTTTCATGCATTTTTCCTCCTTGTAGCATAGGTAGTATGACTCTTTGAGAGACTTAGTGCACATATCTTGTTGTCCCATTTCAAGTATATGTCCTTGGGTTGACAATTTAATTGCACTTCATGATAGGAAACGTAATCCTTATTTTGAATATACTATTCCTAGGAGAAGCTTTGGCATGATTATTAGTACCTATTGTGAGGCAGTTTATTTTTGGTGTCAATGTTAGGGATGGTGTCAAGCTGAGAACCTTATTGAGTCATTTTTCATTTTCAGATAGTTCCCTTCTTTCTAGATAGTAGTTTGCAGTCCTGAACTTGCTTCACAAGTTTGTAAAATTACTTGCATGCATTGAAGAGTAAGAAGACAAGATGTACATGGTAGATTTCTTCCAGGAGAGTCTACGAATCTAAAGGAAGAAGTTGAAGAAGTTGAATTACCTTTTTTTGATGCGAGTCTTGAATTTCCTGAAGCATCTTCCTCTGAAGTAGCGCATTTTGATCCAGTTGGCCTTCAACGTTTTGCTGAAATTTTGGTGAGTTTTCTTGATAATTCTGGTCTAGGTACACCTATCATTCATAACCCTATGGATATTGTTCCTTTCTAGCAACAACTCCATTTCCAAATACCTCCAGTAATGGCACAACCTACATTTCCATTTCCTCTTCCAAGCCTTATCAACAATGCTAACCTCAAAAACATACCCATTGCTGCACTTACAAAGTTGTATGGCCTAATAACTGAAGATCCTAACACCTTTCTATTTGAGTTTTACATTCTATGTCGAAGCTTTGAGTATAAAACTGATGGCCACAAGCTCAAGTTGTTTCCAAAAACATTGAACGAGTCTTCCCTGTGATGGTTTATGGGCTTAGGAGGTAATGCAAAAACCGGCTGGGATGAGATGCAAAATTTTTTTTTTAAAAATATAGAGTATTGCAAAGGGGGTGACCCAAGAGGAGATGAAATTTTTCAAATTTCACAGAAGGAAGATGAAACTCTGGAAGATTATATTTCATGCTTCTTGTACAACATGCAAAAGAATCCACAACATGCGCTGGAGGAAAATTCATAGAAACTCATTTTCTTGAGAGGAGTAAATGATAGCTACCTGGAAGCATTGGACCTCATGGATAGAGGAGATATATCTCAATATTCCTAGGATAACCTTAAGAAAATCTTCCTCAATTATTCAAGATCAACTGTAAAGAAGAGCAGAGGATTTCGGTCTACACTTGCTAAAGGGAACAACTCGGGCATTTCTAAGCTGGAGATATCAAATTTGCTGTCAGATTTTAAGAAAGATATCATTAATGATGTTGCTACACACCTAGATACCATGAATGCCAAGATGAAGCATGCATATGCTAAAGCACATCTAGCTGAGTATTGTCCTCACTACCACAAGCAAAAGAAAGAGTGTGGATGCAAGTTGGTGGCAAACTTGGAGAACCAAAATCTTCCTATTGAGTACATGAAAATAGAAGGAGACAACGAGAAAGTTTTCTTTGTTGCTCAACATCGACCATGGGCTTCAAGAAAAGGTATGCCTCAGGATCCCTTGCAATTTTAGAGTCCTTATAATAATCAATGGAAAAACTAGAATTATCAAAATCCTTCTCAGTACTCCCAACCTGGTTGGAATAACCAGTGGCCTAACCAACAAAAAAACCAATAGCCTCAGGTTCAAAATCAATGTTAGCCACCATAGGGTAAGTGGAAACCATATAACCAATGGAGAGGGCCTCAACAATGGCCTAGTACAAATCTTGGTTATCCACCCTTACCACTTCTAGTATCTCAACCTACAATAATGCCACCTCCTGTAGACACTGATACTCAACAACAAAAAACAATGTATGCCACTTATACTCATTAGTACCCTGCATATGTATTAGAGATATCTGATATAGATTTGAGATCTAGTACTACTCTGCCTGCACCTGAACCTCCTATTATAACAGAAGTTCCAAAGATTCCTGCAGCATCAACACCACATCCATAAGTTACTTTGCCAAATATTGTCCAACCAACTGATATACCAAGTAAAATAGATGTTCACACCATATTTAATCCTCCCTTTTCACAAAGGCTTAGCATGAAAAAACCAATACCCCAAGAAGAAAGACCATTTGATATCCTTGAGAAGTTGAAAAACATGCATATCTATATTCCATTGTTTCAAGCTATCAAAGATGTTCCTCTTTGTGGAAAATCCATTAAGGAAGTATGTCTTAAAAATCATGGACGTAAGAAAAAAGATCCTCAAATAGTCCATGTTATAGGTCAACTTGAAAATATTATGTTGGGGAAGATAGTCATACCAAAGTACTCTTAACCTGGAAGCCCAGTTGTTGATTTTATAGTTAATGACCAATCTGTGAAAAATGCTCTAGTTGATTTGGGAGCAGCTATAAATGTTATGACTAAGGATAGAATGCATAGGTTGAGTATAGAGCGATTGCAAACCACACCAATAATATTACAATTTTTAGATAGTTCTACTGTAACCCCAGATGACATCATAGAGGATATAGTAGTCACATTGGATTCATGGAAATATCTTGTAGACCTCCTAATATTATCACCTAAGGTAAATTTTGCTAGTTATCCAATTATTCTTGGAAGACCTTGATTAGACACCACTGATGCCAATATTAGTTGCAGATCACGTAAAATGATAATTTCAAATGGGCTAACATTATATCCTTCTGCCCAACCCCAACCAGATTTGAGTACACCTATTTGGCCAGATTTGGGAGATGAGGAAGAAGAGCTAAGTTATGTTTCTCAACTAATGATCTTACATAGGAAATCCTTCCTGAAAAGGAAAGAAGAAGATGATGTGATTCAAAGTATCCTTACTAATGAGTATGCCATAGAAAAAGATATTTCTAGAAGCTTTGCTCTACAGCTGTGTACCTATGAGGACTGTATTTTTCCAGAAGCCCCTAATGTTATCCATCAATTACTACCCTATGAGGTAGCTACAAGCCCAATCTCTAAAGTGTCAATTATAGAGCTGTCAACTATTGTGGAACTTTCTCTTGGTCACAATCTTCATGTTAACAGTAAGCTATCACCGCAACAATTGGGATTGTTAACTAAACTCCTATGTAAGAATGAAAAAGATTTTTCTTGGGATTATAGAGACATGATAGGCCTAAACCCAAAGCTTTGCACACATAGAATCTACATCAATGAAGGCATTCTACCACTCTGCCAACCTTAGAGAAGAATTAACCTAGGCTTGAGAAAAATAGTCAAAACTGAGTTGCAAAAATTGTTGGATGCTGGTTTTATTTATCCAATCTCTGATAGTAAATGGGTATCACCCTTGGTCATTATGCCTAATATGGAATTGAACAATTACACAAAGAAAGACCATTTTCCCTTTCCATTTATTGATCAATTTCTACACACTTTAGCTGGAAAGAAGTGCTAGAAATATATTGTAGGCCAGGTGACTGAGAGGCAGGGGGTGAATCAGGAACCAATAAAAATTATTCACTTTTATCCTTTATTAGATTGTCTAATGCTATTGCATGCATAGAACTAAAAAGCAATAAATATTCATAACACTTGACACAATATTTGGTTACCCAGAAACCTTCCAAATAGAAAGTAAAACTTGGGTGGGGATGGTACCCACAAGATTTAGTACTACAGTAATAAATTTGGCTAGTTAAGGCTTACAATTGACCACTTGTGGTGGTCTTTCCTGTTAGGATCAATAAGGACTATTAGGTTCACCTTGTGAAAGGATTTTTACAATATAGTAAAGTATGCACTCTATTAGGAGATTTGTGAAGGACTATTAAGTCCACCCTGTTAAAGGATTTTGACTGATACACCTGTTAGGATGAACCAATGAATGATCTTCTATGCAACTCTAATTTTCTCAATAAGATCCTTTGAAGTAATACTGATCACCTAAATGTGATAGATGAGTCTTTGTATTTCCTTTATACTACTGTAGCCTTCTAATCAGTCTTCCACTTCATATTTGCATATGTAATTAATTCATATATCAATTATACTATATCTACTACTTCTTATATATATGTATCCAAATAAATTTCCTCCACAATTCAGCTACTTATCATATTTAATTAGTATCAAAAAATATGTACTAAGTTGGCCCAATGCTGATACTCAGGTCCAGTAATCCACTTGGGTGATATACTGATACTCGAGAAACATAGTGAATTGGAAACTCTGGCACTTGGTTGACACTGGGTGCTCCATCCACATTGATCACTCAGAGATGCTATGCCACTTGAGTAACACTGGTGCCTTAGGTTATACTGTTTGGAACTAACTGCTCGGTCGACACTGCAACTACTTAGCTTGGGTAACACTTGAAGTTGTTGGCTTGGTCAACACTGTATCCATATAAATGACTAACTATTTTGGCACTAATTGAAAACATGTCTTTCCATAAGGTCTACAATCTCCCCCTTTAACATTAGTGAGAAAAACACTAATCATACCTGTTAGTTCCTTTTCTTGCTGACATATGAAAAAATCTTATCGAGCTTGCTCTATTTATCCCATACACTGATCAAACAAGATATAGAATGATAGAAACATGGTTTTTAAACCCTCTACACTTTGAGCTCCATAAACTCAGATGGGAATACCCTTCTAACTTAGAATGATCAAATCATAGAATCATTCTAGAAAATATGAATGGAATTACAGGGATTGACTTCTGTAACATTTATTTGAAAGATCAAAACATAAAGATAAAGAAAAAATTTAGTAGTGATAGTCAACCATTTCAATGGAAAATAGACCAGTGTTTTATCCTAGGGTATGGAGTCAAATATTCATAACCAATTTCTCATGAACAAGAACTTAAAAAACCAACAGATCTGATATAACAATAGATATACCTTATATATCTACCTTCACACATATGACAACTTAATTCATCAAATTCATTATAAAATCTGAATCTCACTTAAACAACCCTAAGACAATTTTAATATTTCCTTGAAAGAACCCTAAAACTATTTCAAAATCTTCCTAACAGACGTATAAATTGAACATTCCTTGAGCATCTAATTTAAATAAAATTTAGAACACAACAATGAAGACAAAATAGTCATCATATGTTTTAGAAACTATTGATGGATTTCATTTGTATTCATAATCAAAAGTCGCTATTACATTCAACAATAAATTTCAAAACCCTACTCAAAATAGATTGGTCTTAAACTAGAGTTTATACAACTTAAACTTGTACTCCCCAAATGAAAAAAAATGGCTATCCTTTTCCCAGTAGTCTTGGAATCCTTTTATAACTAAGGATGCAACAAGCTATAGACTACATGGTAAAGATTTACAAAATCTTTTACAACAACTTTTAAAGCTGACATAAAAGCCAAAATCACAACAGAACATGGGTGGCAAAAGTTGGCGAAGTCTGAACAAAATTTGTTGTTTTAGTTTTAAAATATCTTTTCTATCCTTTCAACTTTGCTTCCCACATATTCACCTCCTTGGTGGTGGGCCAATCAAAAGCCTTTTCCAGCTCCAGCTTAGCAACAACTTCTGTCCATCTGGCATCTAGGGTTGTTTTGGCCTCGAAAACAAACTTTTCCATATCTCTCTCAACCTTGAAGAGGTTATCAATTAATTCATTTCAATGCTTGGCTTTAGTATCTTTCTCCAGGCACTGCTTCATCTATTCATCCATGAATATCCCATCAAACTTAGCTGTCCAATCTGATTGTGGCTTTAAAGTACTAGCTTCATCATAGATCTTTGGGATTAGGGGAGGGAAATTATCACCAAATAATAGAAACTTATTATCTATCAAATCACCTTTGCCATTGAAGAAGGCATATGTATCATTTACCTCATTGATCATCTCAATGGTCTTTGTGACTTTATCAAGAAAATCATCACTGTATAACATGGATGTGTTTAATTTATCCATTAGTATGTTTCTTCTTGACTAGGTCTTGAATGTAAGCTCCAAGAATGTCATAGCTTCAACAGCTATCTTTGAGGCTTCTTGCAGTGAGCCATAAAATGTGTGTATTATGTCAGTCTTCTGCTTCAAAACATCAATTCGATGTTGTAGTATGGGCAATATGATAGTCATAATATCAATACTTGGCCCCTGTGACAACTCCTTAGGTTGGCCTTCTGCTAGTGTTGAGTCTTCATTTGTCTCTACTACAACATTTTCCTCATCTTCTGCTACTTCCTGAGGGGCTGCATTCTTCTTACTTTCCTCCAGTTATTCCTTTAACTTGGCTATTTCCTTATCAAGGGTGTAGTTATGAATCACTACTTCTTCATGCTTCTTTGCCAGAGCCATCATTTGACCAAAAGTCATCTCATATATTTTTGACAAGTCTTTTGTTTTTTCCAGATTCATGAAGGATACCTGAGTCATAAGCTGGCCGATCTCAGTATCACTAGTATTCTGCAAATTCTAAATCATCCTATCAGCTCTCTTCTCCTCCCTTATGGTCATAACCAAAGGTTTCTATGTTGTAGGGGCTAAAGACCAATTGGCCAAAGGCTTATATTTAGGATCAAATCCTAATCCTTTCAAAACATCATCAATTTCAATCTCCATTTTCATCAGAGGGTCTTCTTGCCTTCTAATTTGATCTATAATGAATGTGGACTATAAGTCCCAACTAGGCATCAAGAATACCCCACTATTTTGCACCAACAATCTTTCTTGTTCCATAGTAATTAGTTCACTATCAGGATCATAATCCTAGAGTGTCTTCATAGTTTATTTATTTTTATCTGCCTGTCCTTCATCTTTGGTTAAACTTTGTCTCAAGTCTTTTTGTTTTAACTTGACTGAGAAATTCTTGAATTCTTCAGACTTTGTAAATTCATCATCCTTGATGAATTCTGTTGCCATCATCAATTTCTGGGAGCAAGATCATTTGATTATCACCTTGGCCTTCATCTTGAGGCTCTTTCTATATTTGACTTTTCAATTTACAAAAATACTTTCCATGCTCTTTTATTACAACTTTGGCTAAGCTTTTCCTATCCCGCACCATCTTGTGCCCTATTTTTTGCTTCTTTTTAGATGGCTCTCTAGTGGAGGTAGGTTCTTCACTAGCCTCTTCTTCTTCTTCTTCTCGGCACTGTTCCTCTTGTTGTTATTGATGTTCTTGGTAATGTAATGCAACAAGAATTGGGGATCCTTGAGACAGTGCATCATCAGCACTAAATTTTGGTACTTGTGCCATCAAAGTATCATATGAATTCAGCATTTACTCCATCCTTTTCAAGTATGGACTATCAGGGAAGAAACCAGAAAATGTCTTATCAAATTCCTTCTATTCTTTTTCAGCCCTTATTAGGTCTTTCCTTTTTCTTCTCCCTTCTTGGAACTCAACCCTATCCAACCTATTTCTAACAATATCCTCATCATCCAAAGGCTCATGGTCTTTGATAGGTACCTAAGAAACGATGCCTTTTAAATCTATTTTTATAAAATTTTCTGATCATAGAATCTAACAACAGCTGTGAGCATTCTATACTGCTTTAGGAAGTCATTGATTAAATGAAACAGTCTCTTTCCAATAGGAAAATCAGAACCCACCCATAATCTAGGGACAAAAGTACCCCTCCTATGTCCTTCTAATAATTCTTTGTCAACCCTGGTAATTTGCCAAATGAATTCTAAAAATGCAATCCTAAGAGGCACAAACTTAGGGAGAATATGAGGAGGTTGAGAAAAATCATATACCCTATTAATAGTGAAATGATCAAAGAAAAAGAAATCTACCCGATTGTGAGTGATCGACCAATTTTCAACAAACTGGTAAGGCCTTATAATTCTCCTATCCTCAATTGGTAATCTCTCCCTATCAGCTCCTAGTAAATCAAAGATTGGATCCACAATCCGATTAGAGAAACATACAAAAGATGAATTTATAGAAGCATTGTCCCATACTAGGGTCCACCTTTGAATTGGCATACTAACACCATATTCTGAATCAAAAAGTTCCAGTTCTTCGTCTATGGAGGTCTTGTTGTAGAATATAATCATAAACATTAGATGAGAATAATGTTTGAAAGTTGGGACAGGGACATTATTCTGTATATCTACAAGTGCTACCTGCATAGCTTAAACTAGGTACACCACATAATCATAATCTGAATTGACCTCTAGGTGTTGACTGTTCATTGCCATCATTAGTAGGTCCTTAGAAATAGTAGAATCTCCATCAAAACCTAACACCCTGCTCAGGCCATATACTATGCACTTGACATAATGATGAAACAAGGACAAATCAAATGGAGGTTTAACATTATCTGGGATGATTACCAGGTTTCTGTCTACCCTAGGCATGAATTTGGGCATTTCATATTTCTTGATCAATTTATCCCTTTTTTTGTAATTTGATTTTATCTTATCTAAGTCAATTTTTGTGCACAATGCACCAGTAATCCCAAAGACCTCTGCTACTGATCTTCTATTGATGTACACTAGGGCTTCCTTGTTCTTTTTCCTAATTACCCTAGCTACTGGGCAATAGTTCTTAGCCAGTTCCCTGGTTAACTCTATATCCACATATACATCAGGCACAATTAATTTAGCCATGTTTAATTCCCAGGGATTACTAATTGGGACAACTTTAACTCTATTATTCCCAAAATAGTGAAATAGAGCTTTACCAAAGATGCCTAGAGTGACAAGATTTCTACATTCACACCATCTATCTTTCCACTCATCCTAGTTAGCACTGTTTGTGTTTGATGTCCCAGGCAGCAAATTAGTGAATTCCTCTACATATTTCTTTGCTTCAACCTTCTTCTTTTCAGACCCTTGTGAGGCAGCACTGGTAGTAGCTTGACTCATTTTTCCTTCTCAAATTTCTATCTCAGAAAAGTAAGCTCTGTTGCTTTCACATCAAAATCTTCAAGGCATAAATGAGAGTTGTACAAAATCAAGTTCAATCACTCAGTTTATAGCCATCTAATCAACATCTTGTCTACTTGAATGCCAAATTATCGCACTTGCAGTGTCATACAATAATCTCTCTGTAACTAATGTTGTCATTAATTCACACTATTTGATCCCTAATAGAAAAGATTACTCACTTTTTCTCTTTTTGCCTTCGTAATCCTGGAATGAGCCTCTTGTCAACTTTTCACTTATTCGCTGTCCTTTTCTTACATTCAAATTTGTCCTTGCGAGTGAGCGATGAGACCTTTCCTTACAACTAGTCGCGCACTCGCGGTCTCTTCTTTGCTTGGGCTTATGTCATCCACGACTGAGTGATGACCTAGATGGAAACTTCATCATTTAGCAATCATGTACTTGTACCTCTTTATCCTTTGCATTTACACTTGCACAAGTGAGTGACAACTCTATTCCTTATATCAATCGCAGACTCGCTGCTGATTACTTTACTTTTTTTGAACCTGCAAGAGTGAGCGAGTAAAATTTTATCACTCAATTTTTCCTTTGTCGCGTACTCGCTGACCTCTTAGCTCATCATGCTTGGATGTGCCCGAGTGAGCGATGACTCAGAAAAGTCACGAATCATTTGCTAATCACACAGTCGCCATGCCTTTTTGATCTATTTTTCTATCTCTACGAGTGAGCAATGACCATTTTATTTATGTACTTTTCACTTGGTCTCTCACTCGCACTGCAAACTATTTCAAATCAAAACTATCCGCGAGTGAGCGATGACCCTTTTTTTACTCACAGTCGCACACTTGCTACTGAAAACTCTTCATGATTAGGTCCTTCGTGACTGAGTGATTATCTTCACAAAAAATTTATAACTCATTCAATCACTCACTCACTGATCTTTTTTTACTTAACTTCCTTCATGAGCGACTGAGCGACAACCTCAAATTTCCTTCATCATGCACTCGCTGGCTCAAAAATTCAATCAATACTTCATCTACAAGTGAGCGGTAACCAACATGATTTCTTTAGTTGCACACTCACGCACTTCAAAACCTTGAAAAATTCTTGTGCTATTGAGTGACTGGTAATATTTGATGACCAAAGCATAATTCATCACTTACCCACACTACAAAAAGAACATCAGTTAGAACTTGAACAAGTGAGAAACACTTATACCCTGACTTCCTCGCACACTCGTGAGCTCAAAAGATATGAACAAAAATTTATCCTGAGGGAGCGACTCAACTTTACTTCATATCCTCGCTCATTCAGAGACCCAAAATCTAAAGACATAAGATCATTGCGACTGCGTGATACACCAAAACTTAACTGCTCACTCACTCACTGAGATTTTTAACAAAGGACTTAAACCTTCGCGAGTGAGCGAAAAAAAATTTATTTCAACTCTCTCAGTCACTGACTACCAACCTGACATCAAAAAGACATCCCGACTACGTGATTCACACATTTTAATGACCATGTCGCTCACTCACACCACTATCTTAGCTCATCCAAACATGACTGTGATTGCGTGATTCAACCCAAAATGACATGTCACTCACTTGCTCACTTAGAAAGATACTTTAGAAGCCAGCACGACTGTACGATTAAAGCTTGAAACAAGGTATCTTGAAGACTTAACCAAAATTTGACTTTTTGGCATGAAGAGACATGGATTTTGAACCAAAATATGCAAGAAAATTGCCAAATCTTGGAATTTGAAAAATTTTCAATATACAGTGCTAACAATGGCTCCAACTGGGGAAAGTTAATTGCAAGATTAACATTAGAAACTAAAACTTTGGGAGACAGACCACAAACTAAAACAAAATTGTACATGCACACACGACAAAACCAAAGTAAAATAGGGAAACCTATTCTATTGTGCATGGAAAAAGAAATTTATGAGAAATAATGTTTCATGAATTGTCCATGCACTGGAAATTCCTGTATCTCACCATTAGGGTCTTTCAAAAAATAAGAATCTTGACCATGAAATTCCTGGACTACAAAGGGGCCCATCCACAATTATTCAAATTTACCATGTTTTCCCTTCTCTTCTTTCCTAGCATTCCACTGAAGCACCATATCATTTATCTGAAATCTTCTTTCAGTTTCTCTTTTGTCAAACATGTATTTGGACTGCTGTTGGAGCTTCATATTTATTTTATGTGCCTCTACTCTTATTTTTTCTAGTTCCACCAATTGATCCATCCTCTCCATCATGGCTTCTTGTTCTTCAAACTCTTCTTCTTGCAAAAATTTATACACAAGTAACAAATTATTTAAAGGAAATCTTTCATGAGTTCCATAGACCATTTCAAAAGGGGACACCCCTATTGCTCTTTTCTCTATTACACTGTCATCCCAAAGGGTTAACTTCAATTTTGAATGCCAAGACTTTTTATTTTTCTCCAAAATCCTCTTAATGATTTTCATGATGCTTTTGTTGCTGGACTCAGCTTTTCCATTTGCTTGAGGATGATATGGTGAGGAATAATATACAATAATGCCATAGTCTTCATAGAAGTCCTTAAACTCCTCAGATCTAAAACACATGGCATTGTCCATGATTAACTTAGTGGGCACACCAAATTTTGTCAGAATATTATCCATCAAGAAATCCATTACTACCTTGTTGGTAGCCCTTTTTGATGGAACTTCCTCTATCCATTTTTTGAAATAGTCTGTAGCCACAAGAATCCAACTATGGCCTCCACTAGATTCTTCTGTGAATTCACCAATAAAATCAAGGCCCCATTGGGAAAAAAGTGCTTCAATAGTCATAGGATTTAAAAGCAAAGCTTCTGAAAATTTCATCTTAGAAGAAAACCTTTGGCAGGGTTCACACCTCTGTACAAGCTTCTGAGTATCTTTGAAAAGACATGACCAATAGAATCCAGCTCTGATTATTTTGTGAGCTATGGTTTTGGCAGAATAATGCCCCCTACACACACCACTATGCATTTCATTCAGGACTCTTTTAGATTGTAATTCATCCAAACTGAATAATAAAATCCCATCCCTATTCTTCCAAAATAAATCACCTTGTACCAAGACATACCTTTGAGCCTGCAATTTCAGAGTCCTTTTTTGATTATCTGACATATGTTCTAGATATTTACCATTTTTCAGAAAAAACACAATATCAGTATACCATGGCTACAATTCTATACTAGTCAAATTTATATTTATTGTCTATACATCATTGACTTGGGCCAACTCCATGTTTATGTCGGTCATTAGCTTCGCCAAACTCAAACCCCTTACCAATTTGGTGACTTGAATTTCTAGATTAAATTCTTGGATCCTGTTGATCCATCTAAATCTTTTTCCAGTAACTTCAGACTGAGATAATATATCTTTCACTGTAGCATGTGGCACATAAGCAATTATTTTTGCACAAACTAGATAAGGTCTAAAAACCTTGACTGCTTTGACCAATTGTTGAAAATAACAACAAAATGAGGAGGATCAAGGAAATTATTTAAACCAAAGAGCAAGGAGTAAAGAGATATACCATGAATAAATCAGAAAACTAGGAGCATTCACCAAAAGAAAGACAAGGAGACAAGATTTTGAAGGGGGAAAAGCGTAAAAAAAACCCGGTGAATAAATATGAATGGGAAAATTGCCTAAGAATGTGTGAGAGAGAGAGAGAGAGAATGAGAGCCAAGCTCATACAATGAGTCACTTGAAGTGACGAAGTGCTACAACTAGTGCTTGTGTTCGAGAAGAAGAATAATGTTGTAAAAGAGAGAAGGAGAGCCATCTCTTTAATAGAGAGGTGAGGAGGGAGTTATATTGTAACTCCCATTTCTATGTATGCCACATTTCATAAAGTGTGTGCCACTTGTGTTATTTCCTCTTAGGGAGGAATCTAAGGGATACCTTGGTTTATCCCAATTAAATAATACAACCAAGGGATAATAAAAATACATAAAATGAATTATCCTCACAAGAGGAAAAAATAGGTGTAGGGATTCCATAGGAATCTCCTACTTACATAATGCAAGTAAAGATTAATTTCTAACACCCCCCTTTAATCTTTACTTGGGGTTTTACAAAAATCTACAACTTGATAATCTTTCTCGTAGTAGAGGAGGTAAATTTTATGGTCTTCACTTTGAGTTAATATGAGGTGATGGTGAATTGATATATGCTTCGATCATGAAATAGGGGTCCTTTGAGTGTTGCAATACATAGGTTTAGGTGCTCGTTGAGATAGGCCCAAATATTCAAGTACACGTTGAGAGTGATCATAGTTTCTTCTCCAAGAAATATTACCTGAAAAAGGATAATAACCACAAGTGGATCTCCCATAATTGGGATCTCCCTTTAGATATGAATCAGTAAAATTTTAAAGTAAAAATATATTGAGAATCATTAGATACATCATTCATTTCATAAAGAGATTTTGTAAACCAAATGAAATCATCACTAGATGCAGAATCAAAAGTAGAGCTAGTATAGTCACTATCAATAATATTACCATTATCATAATGAGGAAGATTAGAGTTTAGAGAAGGAGGTTGGTCCTCCATAATAGCCATTTGAGTGTCACAAAATTCATAATCCACTTTGGAGCAAATAGGAACATCATCTCTTGTAATACATGAGGGAAAAGTGACGTTGAGAAACGTATCAATAATTTCATCTTCTTGTTCTAACATATCATCAAAAGCAGAATAAGTATGAGAATAAGAAATATCATTAAACTGTAACATGTTATCTCTCTGAGGAAAATAGGTAGCTAGGGGATCATCCCAAAAACAAGCATCATCACATGGGCCATCCCAAATAGGAAAGTTATTTAAAGGATAAATAGTGTCACATTGCGGTGTAGAAATTTGATTTGCTTGATTAATAAGAGGAAAAGGTTTCTCATGAGTGTGAAATGTGTTCTCCAAGACATGCTAGGCCTGATGAGCCTCAGTACAATCTGAGATAAGATGATATAAATCTGGGTTTAAAGAGAATCCAATTAGACCAAATGCTTCCTCATCTTTCAACTGCTAGGAATCCTAATCAGCCTGAGGAGCGGTGGAAGTCGGTTTCAAATTTGGTGAGGAAATAATATCCAAAAGGTGTCAAGATTTTAATAAAACAGACATGTGCATCCTCCAAACAGAATAATTGGAACTTGTAAGTTTAAATTTTGGCATTAATGTATAAAATGAAATTGGGTTAAACAAATAGTAAGTGAGACCAAATGAAACAGACTAACTTTTATGTTTAAAACTTTTTTTTAAAAAAGATTAATTTCAATTTGAAAACTAACTTTGAAAAAAAAACAAATATGATAACCTATAATGATAATGATATTAAAAAAATTAGAAAGGATGAACTTAGAATAATGATAAATCTGCAACAAAGTGATATTTAATTTTAAACAAGATTAACCTACAACAAAATAATGAGCAAAAATATGATAATTAAAAAACTGTAAAGAATCTAATTAGCAATGATATGATTATTAAAAAAACTTGTAAAGAATCTAATTATTAAAACCACAAGCCACCTGCATAAATCAGAAACAAACGTTAAAATATTGATGAAAATAATGAATGAATTATAATGCTGCAAAGAAGGAAAGACACCTGCAAAGAGAAGCTTGTTAGACTAATGAAATAACTGCAACTATTAAAAGTGATAAAAGGAATAATGAAAAGATGCCAGAAGAAATGAATAATTAGAAGGAAACAATGATAATACTACAGGAAAAGACAGAAAAAATGTTAAAAGGGGTTGCCAAGGACAGCAAGAGAAGATGCTACGTTGGAGACCAAGGAGAAGGCAGCGTGGGGTGAGCAGGAGAAATCTCATGCGAAGGGAAATGAGAGAAAAGTTGCGCTATGTAAAGGATAAGTGCAGACAAGCTGCACAAAGTATACTGTTGCGCTAAGTGAAAGTAACAAATGAATTTAGTCTGCACAATGAGAGCTGCAAGGTTAAAAGAAATAGGATAACAAAGCTATATGCTGCCAAAATGAAAATGAGAGGTAAAGAGATATAGAGTTATGGAAAAAGAATATAAGGAGGCTGCACAAAGACTATGTTGCGCAATGCTGGTCAAAGTCTACACAAGAAGTGGATTCAAGCTACCAAATAAGCAGCGCAAGGTAATGAAAGGGTTAATATTGGGCTACACAAAGAATGACTACAACGAGAAGGACAAAGTAGGATCCGCGCTAAGAAAGTTTTTGAAATAAAGAAAAGCTGGGTGGAGCTACAAAAAGAATGATAAAAAGTTTGAAAGATGAAAGTTTAAATGAAGAAACTCTGCTAAATGCAACGTAAAGAGAAATGCTAAGCAAATATACTGAGATACTGCAAAACTAATATATTGTATATCAGATGTATGAAACTTGTAAAAATGATCCAAACTTGTATATCAGATGTATGAAACCCTACAGAAAACCAAAGATTAAATTTAGAGAAATGTTAAAAAACTGCAAAGAGCATCAAAGAGAAATATGTAAAAAACCTGCACACAAATTTGATTTTTTTCCTCAATAAGATTAATAAAAAAAACATGAAATAAACTCTCTCAAGAGGTCTCCAAAATTTAGAGTGCTCCAAGATATGGTAGCTCCTTCACCTGTACACTCAAAAATGGATTAAACCAACCTGCTCTGATACCATGTTGAAAATAACAACAAAATGAGGAGGAGCAAGGAAATTGTTTAAACCAAAGAGCAAGGAGTAAAGAGATATACCATGAATAAATCATAAAAATAGGAGCATTCACCAAAAGCAAGACAAGGAGACAAGATTTTGAAGGGGGAAAAGCATAAAAAAAACCCCGTGAGTAAATATGAATGGGAAAATTGCCTAAGAATGTGAGAGAGTGAGAGAGAGAGAATGAGAGCCAAGCTCATACAATGAGTCACTTGAAGTGACGAAGAGCTACAACTAGTCCTTGTGTTCGAGAAGAAGAATAATGTTGTAAAAGAGAGAAGGAGAGCCATCTCTTTAATAGAGAGGTGAGGAGGGAGTTATATTGTAACTCCCATTTCTATGCATGCCACATTTCATAAAGTGTGTGCCACTTGTGTTATTTCCTCTTAGGGAGGAATCTAAGGGATACCTTGGTTTATCCCAATTAAATAATACAACTAAGGGATGATAAAAATACATAAAATGAATTATCCTCACAAGAGGACAAAATAGGTGTAGGGATTCCATAGGAATCTCCTACTTACATAATGCAAGTAAATATTAATTTCTAACACCAATGCATATGCTTGTTTCTCTATTATCTCATAATTAAGTTTTGCTGCTTGCAGAGACTTACTGAAAAATGCTATAGGATGATCAAAACCTTCATCATCATTCTACAAAAGTACTGCAGCAATTGTATGGAATGAAGCAAAATAAAATATAGAAAAAGGCTTTTCATAATTTGGAGATCTCAATACAGGTGCTTGCTGAATAGCTACCTTTATCTCATCAAAGGCTGATTCATCATCCTTATCCCATTCAAACTTAGCATTTTTCTTTAGTAATTTAACAATGGGCTTTACTATCTCAGCAAAGTTTGCAATGAACCTCCTTACAAAATTTACTTTCCCAAAGAAAGACTAAACACCTTTGATATTTTTTGGGGGCAAGACTTTGTTAATGGCCTCCACTCTTTTAGGATCAATCTTGACACCTTCTTTGGACACTATATGCCCCAATAAATTACCTTCTGCCACAACAAAGTGACACTTCTTTGGATTTAATGAAATCCCATATTCCAAGGCTTTAGTAAAAATATTTTCCAAGTGTTTACAATGATCCTCAACCTTTTGGGAATATACAGTTAAATCATCTTGATACACCACCATAATTATATTTATAAATTCTTTAAAAGCTACATCCATGGGTCTTTGGAAAGTAGCTCCTACATTCATTAGGCCAAATGGCATCCTCACATAGACATATGTACCCCATGGGGTAGTAAAAGTTGTCTTAAATTGTTTAGATTCTTGAACCAGAACTTGGTTGTAACCATAAAAACCATCCATCATAGATAAAAAATCATAGCCAGTAACTCTTTATAGCATTGCCTCCATGTTAGGCAAAGAATAATTATCTTTTAGAGAAGCTACATGAGGTTTCTGAAATCAACACATAGCCTGATGTCTCCATTTTTCTTTCTGACTGGGACTAAATTGGAAACCCAAGAAGAATGTCTGATTGGCTTTATTATCCCAGCCTCTCCAATCTTTGTCAACTCTTGCTGCATTTTGGGGGCCAGCAAACGATTGATTGGCCTCTATTTTTGTCTGAAAGGATTAATGCCATCTTTTAATGTAATTTCATGTTGAAAGAGATCTTCCCTATAAGCCTTAAGGTCTTCATAAGACCAAGAAAAAACATGTTTGAATAATTTCAAGAAGCTAATCAAATTTATTCTCACATGAGGAGCCAACTTCTTTCCAATATATACAATCTTAGGATCACACTATGATCCCAAGTTTACCTCCTCAAATTCATCCAATTTGGCTGTAGATTTTTGGCACATGTGACTATCATTATCAGTAAACAATCTCTCTAATTGAGTTCTTCCTTTAGGGATTTCATTTGTTTGCAACTGCAAAATTTCATTGCCAAATATGATTTCTTTCTCATCAATAATCTCTATCAAATTATTACTGTCAATGACTTGCCCTTCGTAATTATCCACACATTGAATGAAACTTAGGATATCTTCATCACTTTCAAAAACCTACCAATTATATACATTATCAAGAATGGCAGGCATAGTATTGGTTTCCACAATAGATACTCCTACTAGCGTTAAATCATCATTTTTCAAGGCCACATTAGTCAAAAAATATGCCATGATATTCTTAGATCTCTCTATCCAGTCAATGGAAAATGCATCAAAAAATTCAATGTTATCCCATACATCATGCTTATACTATTTTAGCCTATCATTTTTAGCAGCATATTTTGATCTAATTTGGGATATGGCTAGCTCTGAATCACCAAAAAATCTTAATAAATTGATACCATGCTTGATTGCTACTTCTAATCCCAAAAACAATGCCTCATATTCAGCTGTATTGTTTATACATTGAAAGGATAGCAGAAATGAGTACTTGAAAGTAATACCTGATGGAGAGACAAATAGTACACCAGCTCCTAACCCTTCTCTAGAGCATGCTCCATCAAAATATATTTTCCACAGTCCATGTTGCAATTCTAATTCTTCTATTATGGGATTTGTTTTTTTCAATTGTGGTTGAATCTTTTCAATCTTGAAATTATCAATATCTACATCCACAAAGAAATTCAGCATGTTTGGTTCAATTTTTTTAACATAAACTGGAGATCTAGGTTCTCGTAATAGGTTTGCCTCTTTTCCATTAACATAATTAGTAGAAAAGGACAAATCCAATTGCACATGTCCTCCAATAGCTGCAACACATTGTCTTGATAAAAGCATGCCATAATGAGGCGGTGAATCCACAACCACAACATCTATTTTAAAAGTAATCTCAAAGTATGCAGCAATTTTTACCTCTAATCCCTGTAAAGTTCCTACTACAAGTACTTCCCTATTTTCCATGGCATAACATTTACCAAAAGAAGTATCCACCTCTAGACCCAATTGTTTCATGACAGTGTAAGTCATCACATTAGCAACTACTCCTGAGGCCATCATACAATTTTTGTAAGCATATTATTTGTGAGCAGTGTTAGATAAAAAGGATCAATCTGATCTAGCTCTTGGATAATAACATTTCCTAGAGAGATTGGGATTTCATCCTTTTCTTCTTGCTTCCCCCTTATTTTATCATTCAGAGAAGTATCATGTATATCAGGTAAAGCAAATAGTAGTGAGAAAGCATCTTCTCGATGCTCTTTGATTTTGAACATCTCAATTAGAGGGATAGATACCTTCATTTGGGATAAAGCTTTTTTCATATCAAAACTTGGGAAATTCATGATATTTTTAGAAGAAATTTTACCTCTAGCTTCTTTTTATTGTCTTGTTTTTTGTTCCTGAGCAGGGGTAATTTTATTTTCCTTAACTAGAGTGTTCTTTAGTTCATCCTTTTTTATCTTTCCCTTTTTTGTTTTTCCCACATCATGTGTAGATTCTTCATCTATGACTTCTGTGATAAAAAGTGAACCAGACTGGTTCCCACTTTGATCAACCTTTCCATTCCTAAGCTGATATGAACTTCTTGCCTGTGTCATAGCAGCAATAGTAAGAAACCTTATCTACTCATCATTAGGCATTCCAAATTGAACATGTTCCAATTTAGTTTTTTTACCATTTACTGTGATTGGAATATTTTCTTCTGACTCTTCCTCTGAACTACCATTGTCATCTTCAATAGTAAGTGCACACATGTTTATTGCAGGTTTTTTATCATTTTGGCTTTCTTGTGTTCCAATATTTTCATGTGGCTCCACCATTCCCTGAGCTACTGTGCATTGATAAGGGGAATGTGGCATATTACAGGCCATGCACCAGGGAGCATTTTCTACATTATGTTCATTGTTGTTTTTTAATGGATCGGAGATGTCTTTGTTCTTAAGATGAGTTTGTTCTTCTAGCATTGATTTTCCATCCTTCCACTGAGTTTTATAAGGAAAATCTTGCAGTCTGTAAGGCTTATCTTTCCTTTGATACTGTAGCCTATTATTTTGAAACCCCTTTTCATTCTTGTCTACCTTAGCAGAAAGATCTTTGACCACACTTACCAGCATATCCATTTTATCTTCTTCTTTGGTATTCTTAGTTGACTGTGTTTTTGACTCTTTCTAGAGTCTATTGTCATCCTATTTTCCAAGCTTTCCAGAAGCTCTTGTATTGCTTTCTATGTTTATGGAAAACTTATATGCCTCTCT
Organism: Thuja plicata; assembly: GCA_018584345.1. NCBI lineage: Eukaryota > Viridiplantae > Streptophyta > Pinopsida > Cupressales > Cupressaceae > Thuja > Thuja plicata. The sequence goes on from MU228310.1 coordinate 1,214,441, forward strand.
CATAGTCTGAGGATATTTATCTTTGAGAAAATAAGTTGTCTTCCCATCTAAAGAATTATAGTATGTGGTGAGGCATACATTTTCATCCAGTCTTAATACTTGGAATAATTTATACATAGCCTTTTGAAATCTAATGTTGAATTGAGAAATGCCTTCATTTGCAAATTTTTTCAAATTGTTTAATTCATTTAACATGAAGCTAGAATTTATCTTGTCACCATACTGTTCCTTGAAACTTCTCACAAATTCATCCCATGAGTAAATATTGTTATCAGGAAAACCTCGGTACCAATCTCATGCATCCTCAATCAAATACTACACAAACAATCTCATCATAGCATCTTCATCTCCAATATCATAATCATTCATTATATCCATGAAAATGTTTAGATGCTCCTCACCAGTTATAGCATTATTCCCACTGAATTTGGGAATCTTATCTCTGATCTCATTTGGAATATGATTTGGTTGGCCAGGGATACCATCAAAAAATAGTTGCCTATATCTTTCTAAATGAATAGGTCTTCTCTGAAAATTAGTACCAATATTTTGGCCACTATCACCAATGCCTAAATTTTGCTGACCACTAGTATTTTTCAATCCACTCCCTCCTGGTTGTGATGAAACTCCTTGAGTTGTACTATATGCCTAGGTATTCCTATTACCACTAGTATTCTGAATACTAGAGGTATTTACAGGCATGATTTGAGTAACTACAACAATATCAGTTGTTGCATTGGTTTTAGTTATAGAACCCAAAAAGGCAATCCTTCTTTTCATCTCTGCAGTGGTAGATTCTAATTCTGCTTTTTCCAATTGTCTTGCAATATCATCTTTGGTCTTTCTAGCCCTCTCTATCTCCATCTCAAGAAAAAATATATCCTGAGATATACCCTCTTCAACCTTAGGCTCAGAAAATTTAATGCCAGTGAGCTTTTGTTTTCCTTTATCAACATCTGTTTGTCTAGCACTAGCTGTTGATATATTTTGTGTAGATTTTTGAGACTTAGGAAGTTTTTTACTTTCATAATTAATGACTTGCCTCACCATCGGGCCTGTATCTCTAGAATCACTTTTGTTAAGAAAGTGTTCTCTTTATTAGCATACCTCTTTTCTCAGGGTGTTCACATCTCCAAAAAGTTCTTTATTCAAACCATAAAATCCCTCATTTGCACCCTGAGCTGCCAATTTTAATTGGGCAACCCGCTTATTCAAATTTTCTCTCTAAGTAATGGCATTTATAATTTTTTCTTCTCTAGACTAATCATTCCTCTACTTGATAAGTAAGAGTTCATCCAATTCCCTTTTCAAAAGGTTATTATCCCTAAGGACTTCTTCAATATCAAAACTGGAAGAATCATATATATTCATTAGATTATCTCCCTTTTGGTTTTCAACCTATTCATAAGGGATACCCTTGAAATAGGAGGATGTTTCCCCCTTTTCTTGATAGACACTCTTTTGTCTAGGGTTAAATATATCTTCAAAATAACCTGTGGTATTAGATTCAATATTCAAAAGTTCAGTAATTTCTTTCTCAGGAATGGTACCTAAGGACTGACTTGGACCTACAGATCTAGGCTTCCAAGAGGTGTTGTTATAAGATTCTCCTTCCTAGAATGGCTCTTTCTATAAATTTTATAAACATCACTCTCTGATGTTGCTTGAGAGTGATTCTTTGTGTTTGTCTTTGCATTCCTCATTCTAACTAAAATTAAATTTCATACACTTGATATGCTAATGTTTCCCTTAGAAACACTATAACCAATTACTCGGAGTCACCACCCAAAAGGTTTTGGGAATAATAACAAAAATTTCACTTCAACAATGGTATTAGAGGATATGACACAATTTGTGATTTAAAAAAACTGGTTTCAAGGAATTGATATATATGAAACAAGATTTTCAAACTAACCTTCACACTCATTCCATAAAAGTCCCCAAAAGAGTCACCATTTTCTGTTAGTTCCTTTTCTTGCTGACATATGAAAAAATCCCAATGAGCTTTCTCTATTTATCCCAGACACTGATTAAGCAAGATATAGAATGACAGAAACATGGTATTTAAACCCTCTACACTTTGAGCTCCATAAACTTGGGTGGGAATACCCTTATAACTTAGAATGATCAAATCACATAATTATTCTAACATATATGAATGGAATTATAGGGATTGACTTCTATAACATTTATTTGACAGATCAAAACTTAAAGATAAAGATCAATTTTAATAGTGATAGTCAACCATTTCAATGGAAAACAAACTAGTGTTTTATCCTAGGGTATGGAGTCAAATATTCATAATGAATTGCTCATGAAAAAGAACTTAAAACAATGACAGATCTGATATAACAATAGATATACCTTATATATCTACTTTTACACATATGAAAACTTAATTCATCAAATTCATTATAAACTTTGAATCTCACTGAAACAACCCTAAGGCAATTTTAATCTTTCCTTGAAAGAACCCTAAAACTATTTCAAAATCTACCTAACAGACATATAAATTGAACATTCCTTGAGCATCCAATTTAAATAAAATTTAGAACACAACAATGAAGACAAAATACTCATCATATGTTTCAGAAACTATTCATGGATTTCATTTCTATTCATAATCAAAAGTTTCTATTACATTCAACAATAAATTTCAAAACCCTACTCAAAATAGATTGGTCTTAAACTAGAGTTTATACAACTTAAACTTGTACTCTCCAAATGAAAAAATGGTTATCATTTTCCCAGTAGTCTTAGAATCCTTTTATAACTAAGGATGCAACAAGCTACAGACTACATGGGAAACATTTACAAAATATTTTACAACAAATTTTAAAAATGACAAAAGCCAAAACCACAATAGAACATGGGTGGAAAAAGTTGGTGAAGTCCAAACAAAATTTGTTGCTGCACTTTTAAAATATCTTTGCTATCCTTTCAACTTCACTTTCCACATGTTCAACCCCTTGGTGGTGGGCCAATCAAAAGTCTTTTCCAGCTCCAGCTTAGCAACAATTTTTGTCCATCTGGCATCTAGGGTTGTTCTGGCCTCAAAAACAAACTTTTCCATATCTCTCTCAACCTTGAAGACGTTATCAATTAATTCATTGCAATTCTTGGCTTTAGTATCTTTCTCTAGGTGTTGCTTCATCTCTTCATCCTTGAATATCCCATCAAACTCAGCTATCCAATCTGATTGTGGCTTTAAAGTACCAGCTTCATCATAGATCTTTGGGATTAAGGGAGGGCACTAATCACCAAATAATAGCAACTTATTATCTATCAACTCAACTTTTCCATTGAAGAAGGAATATGTATCATTTACCTCATTGATCATGTCAATGGTCTCTATGACTTTATCAGGAAAATCATCACTGTATAACATGGTTGTCTTTAATTTATCCGTTAGTCTATTTCTTCCTGACTAGGTCTTGAATGTAGGCTCCAAGAAATTCATAGCTTTAGCAGCTGTCTTTGAGGCTTCTTGCAGTGAGCCATACAATGTGTGTATTATGTTAGTCTTCTACTCCAAAACATCAATTTGATGTTGTAGTATGGGCAATATGATAGTCATAATATCAATACTTGGCCCCTGTGATAGCTCCTTAGGTTGGCCTTCTGCTAGTGTTGAGTCTTCTTTTGTCTCTACTACAACATATGTCTCATATTTTGCTACTTCCTGAGGGGCTACATTCTTCTTACTTTCCTCCAGTTCTGCCTTTAACTTGGCTATTTTCTCCTCTAGGGTATAGTTATGAATCACTACTTCTTCATGCTTCTTTGCCAGAGCCATCATTTGACCAAAAGTCATCTCATATCTTTTTGACAAGTCTTATATTTTTTCCAGATTCATGAAGGATACCTAAGTCATAAGCTAGGTGATCTCAGTATCACTGGTATTCTACGAATTCCAAATCATCCTATCAGCTCTCTTCTCCTCCCTTATGGTCATAACCAAAGGTTTCTATGTTGTAGGGGCTAAAGACCAAATGGACAAAGTCTTAGATTTAGGATCAAATCCTGATCCTTTCAAAACATCATCAATTTCAATCTCTGTTTTCATCAGAGGGTCTTCCTACCTTCTAATTTGATCTATAATGAATGTGTACTGTAAGTCCCAACCAGGTATCAACAATACCCAACTATTTTGCACCAACAATCTTGCATATTCCATAGTAATAAATTCACTCTCAGGATCATAATCCTGGAGTGTCTTCATAATTTCTTCATTTTTATCTACCTATCCTTCATCTATGTTTAAACTTTGTCTCAAGTCATTTTGTTTTAACTTGACCAAGAAATTTTTGAATTCTTCAGACTTTATAAATTCATCATCCTTGATGAATTATGTTGCCATCATCACCCTTTCATCAATTTCTGGGAGCATGATCATTTGATTATCACCTTGGCCTTCATCCTGAGGATCTTTCTGTATTTTCCTTTTCAATTTATGAAAATACTTTCCATGCTCTATTATTACAGCTTTGGCTAAGCTTTTCCTATCCTGCACCATCTTGTGCCCTATTTTTCTTCTTCTTTTTGGGTGGCTCTCTAGTGGAGGTAGCTTCTTCATCAGCCTCTTCTTCTTCTTGGCATTGTTCCTCTTTTTGTTCTTGATGTTCATAGTCATGTAATGTAATAGAATTTGGGGATCCTTGAGACTGTGCATCATCAGTACCAAATTTTGGTACTTGTGCCATCAAAGTATCATATGAATTCAACATTTCCTCTATCCTTTTCAAGTATGGACTATCAGGGAAGAAACTAGAAATGCCTTATCAGATTCCTTCCATTATTTTTCATCCCTTATTAGGTCTTTCCATTTTCTTCTCCTTTCTTGGACCTCAACCCTATCCAACCTATTTCTAACAATATCCCCATCATCCAAAGGCTCATGGTCTCTGAAAGGTACCAAGGAAACAATGCCTTTTAAAGCTATTTTTATAAAAAAATTCTGGATCACAGAATCTAACAATAGTTGTGAGCATTCTATATTGCTTTAGGAATGTATTGATTAAATCAAACACTCTCTTTCCAATATAAAAATCAAAACCCACCCATAATCTAGGGACAAAAGTACCCCTCCTATGTCCTTCTAAGAATTTTTTGTGAACCCAGGTAATTTTCCAAATGAATTCTAGAAATGCAATCCTAAGAGGCACAAACTTAGGGAGAATATGGGGAGGTTGAGAACAACCATATACCCTAATGATAGTGAAATGATCAAAGAAAAAGAAATCTCCCCAATTGTGAGTGATTGACCAATTTTCAACAAAATGGTAAGGCCTTATAATTCTCCTAGCCTCAATTGGTAATCTCTCCCTATCAGCTCCTATTAAATCAAAGATTGGATCCACAATCCAATTAGAGAAACATACAAAAGATGAATTTATAGAAGCATTGTCCCATACCAAGGTCCACCTTTGAATTGGCATACTGACACCATATTCTGAATGAAATAGTTCCAGTTCTTTATCCATGGAGGTCTTGTTGTAGAACATAATCATAAACATTAGATGAGAATAATGTTGTAAAGTTGGGACAGGGACATTATTCTGTATATCTACTAGTGCTACATGTATAGCTTAAACTAGGTACCACACATAATCATAATCTGAATTGACCTCTGGGTGTTGAATGTTCATTGCCATCATTAGTAGGTCCTCAGAAATAGTAGAATCTCCATCAAAACCTAACACCCTGCTCAAGCCATATACTATGAACTTGACATAATGATGAAATAGGGACAAATCAAACATAGGTTTAACATTATCTGGGATGATTACCAGGTTTCTGTCTACCCTAGGAATTAATTTGGGCATTTCATATTTCCTTATCAATTTATCCCTCTCTTTATAATCTTCTTTTATCTTATCTGAGTCAATTTCTATGCACAATGCACCAGTAATCCCAAAGACCTCTGTTGCTGATCTTCTATTGATGTAAACTAGGGCTCCTTGTTCTTTTTCCTAATTACCCTAGCTATTGGGAAATAGTTCTTAGCCAATTCCCTAATTAACTCTATATCCACATATACATTAGGCACAATTAATTTAGCCATGTTTTATACCCAGGGATCACTAATTGGGACACCTTTAACTCTACTATTCCAAAAATAGTGAAATAGAGCATTACTAGAGAAGCCTGGAGTGACAAGATTTTTGCATTGGCACCATCTATCTTTACACTCATCCTAGTTAGCACTGTTTGTGTTTGATGTCCCAGGAAGAAAATCAATGAATTCCTCTACATATTTCTTTGCTTCAACCTTCTTCTTTTTAGACCCTTCTGAGGCAGCACCTGTAGTAGCTTGACTCATTTTTCCTTCTCAAATTTCTATCTCGGAAAAACAAGCTCTGTTGCTTTCACAGCAAAATATTCAAGGCATAAATGAGAGTTGTACTAAATCAAGTTCAATCATTCAGATTTATAGTCATCTAATTGATGTCTTGTCTACTTGAATGCCAAATTCTTGCACTTTCTGTGTCATACAATCATCTCTCTGTAACTAATGCTGTCATTAATTCACACTGTTTGATCCCTGCTGGAAAAGAGTACTCACTTTTTCTCTTTTTTCCTTTGTAATCCTGGAATGATCAACTTTTCAACTTGTCACTTACTTTCCATCCTTTGCTTACATTCAAATTTATCCTTGCGAGTGAGCAATGAGACCTTTCCTTACAACTAGTCGCACACTTGCGGTATCTTCCTTTCTTTGGCTTATGTCATCTGTGATTGAGTGATGAACTAGATGGCAACTTCATCATTTAGTAATCACATACTCGCTACCTCTTTATCCTTTGCATTTACACTTTCACGAGTGAGTGACAATGTTATTCCTTATATCAATCATAGACTCACTGCTCAACACTTTACTTTTTTGAAACTTGTGAGAGTGAGCGAGTAAAATTTTATCACTCAATTTTTCCTTGGTCGCGCACTTGTTGACCTCTTAGCTCATCATGCTTGGATGTGCCCGAGTGAGTGATGACTCAAAATAGTCATGAATTATTTTCTAATCGCATAATCACCATGCCTTTTTGATCTATTTTTCTATCTCTACGAGTGAGTGATGACCATTTTCTTTATGCACTTTTCACTTGGTCGCTCACTCGCACTACAAACTATTTCAACTCAAAACTATCCACGAGTGAGTGATGACCCTTTTTTTACTCACAACCACGCACTCACTACTAAAAATCCTTCATGATTAGATCCTTTGCAACTAAGCGATTATCTTCACAAAAACTTTATAACTCATTCAATCGCTCACTCACTGATCTTTTTTGACTTAACTTCCTTCATGAGCGACTATGCGACAACCTCCAATTTCCTTCATCACGCACTTGCGGGCTCAAAAATTCAATCAATAATTCATCTACAAGTGAGCAGTAACCAACACAATTTATTTATTTGTGCACTTGCGCACTTCAAAACCTTGAAAACTTCTTGCGCTACTGAGCGACTGGTAGTATTTGTTGACCAAAGCATAACTCATCGCTTACCCACGCTGCAAAAAGAACATCAGTTAGAACTCAAATGAGTGAGAAAAACTTATAACCTGACTTCCTTAAGCACTCATGGTCTCAAAAGATATGAACAAAAATTTAGCCTGAGTGAGAAACTTTACTTTACTTTATATTCCTCGCTCAGTCGCTAACCCAAAAACTAAAGACATAAGATCATCACGACTACACGATACGCCAAAACTTAACTGCTCGTTGATTCATTGAGCTTTTTAACAAAGGACTTAGACCTTCATGAGTGAATGAAAAACAAATTATTTCAGATCGCTCAGTCACTGACTACCAACCTGACATCAAAAAGACATCTTGACTGCACAATTCACATATTTTAATAACCATGTCGCTTACTTGCGCTGCTATCTTAGCTCATCCAGACATGACCACGACTGTGTGATTCAACCCAAAATGACTTGTTGCTCACTCACTCACTTAGAAAAGCACTTTAGAAGCCACTTGAAGACTTAGCCATAATTTGACTTTTTGGCACGAATAGACATGGATTTTGAGCTAGAAGACGCGGGAAAATTGCCAAAGCTTGGAATTTGAATTTTTTTGAATATATAGTGCTAGCAATACCAAAAAAAATTTGATCAAACTACTAAGTCAAAACTCCCCCTTACCATGTGCTTGGGTACTTGCTCTATTTTGACAACTGCTCTGTAACTTGGTTACAACTGACTCTATTTTTTATTTTCCAAAACTATTTTTGTAACTCTTCTATGCATATATATATATATATATATATATATATATATATATATATATATATATATATACTCCTCTTCTTTGTACATGTATTTCCTCATATATATACTTATATATCCTATCTTTCCCCCTTGTTTTTCACACAAATGTCAAAAATCATATCTACAAGGTAATACCAAAATGTGAAAGGAAATCACAATGTACCTTAAAAATTTGAGACAAAGTCTTGTCCCAATTGTCTTGCAACACCTTCAGGATGTGTAACTCAATCTGAATTTCTACAGACAACTCCATCATAAGCTCTATAACTGAAAATTTGTTATCATGGATGAGTGTCTTTACATGAGTACTATGTTTTTGCATGACATCCATATGAGGAAGGAGTTGGCTCTATATAGCTATTAGGGATTCCATTGTTCTTCCATCTTCCCTTAGTAGCTCTTCCTATAGATCAGTCAGATACTTGATCTTTACAAAATGTGTTGAACTTGAAATAGGATCAAGTGCCAATTGGCTTGCACTTGCCTTCAAATCATTGTTAATCTTTGTCAGCTTGTTCTTTATTTCCATGGTAAAGTTAGAAGTGTCACTCAACTTTACAAATAATGCCACAAAATTATTCATAGTGGTTTCTAGAGAGCTAATGATATTGGTTAACATCACTTGATCTATTGAAATATTACCTGCAACATTCTTTAGAAGCTTATTCTCAAATTTTATTTATGCCTTCTGCAGTAATTTCTCCTATCCACTAAGATCATGATTAAACTTGTGAACTATGTCAACAAGTTGGTCCATTATGGAGTCATCCTCATTGAATTCAATCTCTAGTGAATCAAGGAATATACCTTTGATGTCCTATAGTACTCTATTCCTTTTCTTCTCAGCTCAGAGCTTCTGTTGTTTTTCTCTTTTCTTCCATAGCTCCCAAAGGATGTCCATTTGCTCAGCTGTCAGGCTAGAAAGATCCCACTTTGGAATCACAATGTCTTCCTCAAGGTCAACTTCATCAATTATTGTTTCCTTTTCTTTACCTTTGACCTTGGTGTGAGGTGAAGGAATTATTTCCTTACCTTTTCCATCTTCATCCTTGTCCTGAGTGTTCAATTGAAGTATGGCATTAACCTTTAATGCACCAACCGTAGAACCAATACCAACTATAGAAACATTCACAGTGTCCTTATGTGACTCATTCTGGCTTGGCCCAGTAGTAGGTAGAGCCTGATGCTCATTTTCTACTAAACTTGATGTAGACTCTGTGACTTTTTCCTTGCTTGGAGATAAGATACTCTGAATAGGTGATTGGGGCAGGGATGTCATCACTTCTACTACTATCTATTCTACATTAGATTCTTCAATGGTCTGAACCTCAGGTAATTCTTCATCTTTATCTTGTACATGAGGGTATGTAATCTATTTCTCTATCTTATCATCTCCATTGTCATCAAAATTGACTTCCATATCTTTATTTTGGTCTGCACAACATCCTCTATTTTCTTGCTCCAGATTTGAAAAGTCCTAAACCTTGGAGTGTGATTATTCTCATATTTAGTCAAAGAATCTTTTACCTCTTTATCACTCATAGTAGGCATGACTTGCTTCAAGGTTGTCTTTTTGGCATCCTTTTCAATCTGAACTGCATTTTTCCAATGAATGGTGATTGCCTTGAAAAGGTCTTCAGTCATATGGATTTTCAATTCAAATGGATCATACTTCCATCTTTCCATCTTCTCTACTAATGCATCCTCAATTATCTTCTACTCATCCTTGGTTTTGGAAGCATACTTTAGTTATTTGAGAGATCCCATACCACTACCTTCTTTCAATTCTTTAACCTTCTACTCAAAGGTAGGTGGTAGTTTCTTGAATGTAACTGTATCTTCTTCATCTTCTTTAGGCATTGTTAATTTTCTTCTAGATCTTCTGGGTTTGTTTGCAGTTAAGACATGGGTAGAGATATTTGGTATTTTCTTGGGGGATAGCCTCTTCCTCTTCTTAGGATGCTCTACTTCTACCTCTACCTCTTCTTTCTTAGGTTCTTCTTCTTCTACCTTTATGTCATCCTCTTTTCTTTCAGTGATCGAAGGAGAGTCTGATGGCTTGCCATATTTCTTTCAAAATTTCTCTATTCTCTTCCTTCCTCTCTTCAAGATTTTAGGAATCTCAATTTCTAATGATATTTCTCCCTTATCTTATTCATAAGTACCAAAATATGGTGCTTTAGGATCAACAAGCTCATTTACAAGAGCTTCAATGATGTCTCTGGTCTCATCTATGTTAACCTCATATGCAAGAGGTTTCACCCATGCAACCCAAGGCTTGACTGCTTGGATGTATACTTTGTTAGAGTCAACTAGGAAGCATATGTCATCCTTACAGTCTTCTACCAGTTGTTTGGGAATCCTAAATATATTATGCATTTTCTCTCTGAAACTTTCAAAGTATGCATCCATGACTCTTTCAAACTTATCTCCCAATTCTGCTGAAAACTCATTTGTCTGATAAATTATAGGCCTTTCCTTCTTCCATACAACTGTACCTTTTGAAGGGAAAAACTTTTGAATATAAAATAATATGTAGACCAAGAGTGAACTAAACTTACATAGATTGGTCTTAGATGCCTAGATGCTCTCCATGTTTTTTCTCAGTTGGATGAGATGCAACTCGGATAGGTCAAATGATAGATTATTCTTCACCACTTTGTATGCCAAGTCCACAGCCTCACATGGTACACTGTTTGGTCAGCTTGAACTGTATATCTTATGTGCAATCACATGAATTCCAAACTTTAGCTCCATGTTTGTGACTCCATTCAACTTCATACCTCTTCCATCCCACTCGGAAAGAGTCTTCTTGGCTAGGTCATCTCGGGGTAGGGTTTTGGTTGCCTTGGGTTTGTCAAGAATTGGGTATCCTTTCACTCTATGTACCATCATCTTAGTGATCTTCACTAGTTGCTCCAGCCAGAGATGCATGTCGTGAACACGACTGAGAATAAACCTAATCCACTTTATCTAAAATTTCTTTAGTATATGCAATATATGAGTTAAACCATTGACTTCAAGCTGTTTGTGTTCCAGCTTTAGGTTTCCATCCACACAAAGTGACTCATATGCTTGATTCATCTCTAATGTACCTAGCTGTTGAATGGTGCAATGATAGAAAGATTAAATGTCATGAATCAATAGTACCTTAGGAGGAATTTGGGAATGGGCTCCCATTGGATCTTTCTCCTCTACAATCATTGGATGAAGTTTAAACTATGGTGGTTCGTAGACAACATTCCTCAATAACATCTCGGATCTCTTCTTTATCTTACTACCAGATGAAGATGCCATAACGCTTGGAGGATTGATGAAACTTCACTGCTACTAAAGCTTTCAAACATAAATTAACTTTGAAATCGCTAAAAGCTCTTAATCTCTCTACAAACTATAAAACTTGGTAAATAATAATCCTTCAATTTCACTATTTATGACAAATTTCACCATAGGTTTTCATTCAATTCTCCATACATAGTATTTCTCACAGCTCAGGTAGGTCTCCCAGACATACTCAGAAGCTTAGCAAAAACTAATTTTGCATCTTTGAAACCATACAACCCAACTTAACTCAGTTAAGCATAAGTAACTCGAATGTAACTGGGATCGTAACTCGGTTAGAATCATAATGTGTCCTAGTGAATCAATATGTAGATTTGGAATTGCTAGCATATCTGGAACTGATGTATGATGGCTTGTGTGCACTGTTCCAGTTATCTCCTTGCATCTTTATTCAGAGATGGTGGATCCACCCAATTCACTATTTTGGGTACCATTTGATCCTTCATTGTTTTGGTCTGAATTATCAGGAGACTTCCTTACCAACTACTGACTCATCTAAGTTTTGATTTCAGAAACTTTGTCTTTTCCTTTCTCAAAGCCAGTATCCACTTTTTCTCTATTCATACAATTATTGCTTAGATGACCAAGTTGTTAACACACATAACACCTCTTAGTAGGATTCCTTTTTTCTGAGATGATTCTTTGCACAATTTGCACCAATGTTCCCATACTCACCACAATGACAACTTATTCTCCATGTGTTGTAATCCCAACCAAAAATTGCTTTAGCTAATTGTTCAGCAGGGTTCCACTTCTTAGTTCTACACTCTGCGGATTTATGACCTTGTTTGTTACAATTGAAACATTTTCCTTCAAACTTAGGTTTCTCAGTGCATTCACTTTCCTTATGTCCATGTTTTTTGCACCTGTAGGATTTACCATTAAACTTTGACTTTCCATTTCTCTAGCACTTATTTGATGTATGCCCTATCTTACCACAATGATTACATGTAGGTTTCTTGTTCATTTGAGCTCCTTATTGTGAGGATTCACCTTGTTCATTATAACCTAATATAGTATTTCCATGATGTCTGAATTGAGTTTTCTCTATCAATTGATCCATGCTTACTTGTGAATTCATCATACTCTCATTAGTTTGTATTTTAGTATTGAGATCATTTTGTAGTCTTTTATTTTCAGTCCTCAAATTGATAACTTCTTGATTTGAACTATTGAGTTGATTTATCATATCTACTTGCTAAAGTGACAAATGATGGATTACATTTTCTTTTTCCTCTAATCTTGTACTTAGAAATATTTTATCTTCTCGTGCCGTTTCTCTATCATTTTCTGCTTGGTTCTTTTGTTCCATGACTTCACATATTATAACTGAATAAATTTCTTGTTCTCTCTTTAACTTTCTGACTTCTTCATGTAAACTGACATTCTTTGCAAGTACATCATCAATGGCTGCATCAGCTTCTTCATAACTTCTTTCTTTCCATAAATCTTCAATTATTTCTTCTATGTAGCTTTTCATTCATTTGTACTACTAAATCTTTTCTTCTTTTTAGGGAATGAGAGAGCTGCTCCTTGAGTTTTTTGATTTGATCCACGGCCACTTGTAGATCTATATTTTTATTTTCAATGGCTTTCTCTAGTCTATATATTTCCATTTCCTCTGATCTTTTCTCAAGCTATTAAGATTCTGATAAGAGAACCTTTTCTCTGATACCAATTGTTGGAAATATATTGTAGGCTAGGTGACTGAGAGGGGGGGTGAATCAGGAACCAGTAAAACTTATTCATTTTTATCCTTTATTAGATTGTCTAATCTTATTGCATGCATGGAACAGAAAAACAATAAACATTCATAACACTTAACACAATATTTGGTTACCTATAAACCTTCCAAATAGAAAGTAAAACTGGGGTGGGGATGGTACCTACAAGATTTCGTACTACAGTAATAAATTTGGCCAGTTAAGGCTTACAATTGACCACTTCTGATGGTCTTCCTTGTTAGGAGAAATAAGGACTATTAGGTCCACCTTGTGAAAGGATTTATACAATATAGTAAAGTATGCACTCTGTTAGGAGATTTGTGAAGGACTGTTAAGTCCACCCTTTTAAAGGATTTTGACCAATACACCTGTTAGGATGAACCAATGAATGATCTTCTATGCAATTTTGATTTGTTGAATAAGATCCTTTGAAGTAATACTAATCACCTGAATGTCATACATGAGTCTTTGTTGTTCCTTTATACTGTTGTAGCCTTCTAATCAATCTGCCACTTCATATTCACATCTGTAATTGATTCATATATCCATTCTAATACATCTACTACTTCTTACACACACACACACACACACACACACACACACACACATATATATATATCCAAGTCAATTTTTGTTAGTAATAACTGAGGGGGGGGGGGTGAATCAGTGGCTTCAAAAACTTTTCTTTATTCTAACCACCAATCAAATCAACCTCAAATTATTATGTCCCTTACAAGATGCATGCCATGAAATACTTTATAATAATTGACTGTCTGTCGGTTTTCCTTTTCTGACCTTATTCTCCTTGATTACCGATAAGCAGTAAAACTTATTTACTGACACTCAGTAAATATGCAAAGTATACCGATAAATCTAGAAATGCATATGTGAAATGTAAAACAGTAAATTAATAAAACATACACACATAACACAAGGATTTTAACATGGAAACCCTGTTAAGGGAAAAACCACTGGGATAGGTACCCCAAATTTTCACTCTTTTGAAGTGAGCCCTATTAGGAGCCAACCTTATTAAAGGTTACAAACACATTGTTAGGTGTGACCTTGTTAGAGGATTTTATACATAGAGGTTGTCACTTAGTATCGGGCAACTCAGTTTGCTACCATCCTTGAATTAGCCTCCTTCTTAGACTGTCAATAGGATTTAGGAAAATCTAGTTCTACTTTCATGAATCAACCTTTTTGGCACTCCTTAGGATGTACCTCAATATATAGAAGACTGTTAAGTCTTTCTCTATTAAGAGACTTGATGCTTCAACGGTTAAACTGAAACACAATGACCTATTTCTAATGCAACTTGAATTGCAGATTTTTAGATCTATTTAAGTACATTACCTCTCTGATCAATGTATCAATTGAATTCTTTGTGCTCCACGCTTTCTACTCTGTGATGTTGTGCTTCACTGTTCGTTGGTGTCTGCAGAATTCTTTAGCTCTCCTTCAGCTTGATTGATCAGGACTGTATGGAGTTATCCTTCATCAATTTCTCTTCAGCATCCTCTTTAAATTCACTCCCCCTCTTCATGTGATTGTTCTGGAAAGGAATGAAGCTTGTCTCTTATATAGAGATGATATTCACTGTTTCTTGATTCTTGATTCTTGGCATGAAAAATGATCCAGCCAATCTGATTTAAAGAATAACTCCTCATTTATCTCATAGTGCCAACTATAAAAATCTTCTTTAAATCAATTACTTAACTCTGGTCGAATAAAATAATGAAAAAAAATAGTTAAGTCTATCTTTTAGCTTTTTCCAGCTAGATGTTTTGTCATTTTTTGAACTCTCTATTATGTCAGTCAACTCTGCAGTTAGTCATCGGTGACAACTGCCAGTTCCATCGATGTGACTCTAGTCAACTTCAGGATCTCCATCCATTAGGCATCATTGGATTTTAATCACTGGGAAACTCTGTTCTCAGCTCGTTGAACATCCTGTGATTTTGCTTCATTAGGAAATACTGTCTTTTGCTCGTCGGTTATCACTGTGACTTTGGTTCTTTGCCTTTACCGATGGTGTGCACTCCGTCGGTGTTATCTTTCACTTAGTGAATACTTGAATTTTATGCATTGCTGAGAGCATAATCATTGTTCCATTGATTCTCTTAAGTCTTTGGCATTGTATACATGACCATACAGATGATATCAAGTTGACATCAATGACAATACAAACCATTAACTGATTTAATGTCTTGCATTATCTTCAACTTAACATTATCAAACATTTAATCAGTTATATGTCATCAATTTCTCCCTTTAGCATTGATGGAAACATACAATATTATCACACTATACTATTTCTAATACAATATGAAATACAATTGTTGAGATTCATCAAACTACTAAACAATTTGTTTTGATAATTGATAAAAATGTCTAACCGTAGGTAAGCTCTGTATTATCTTAGATTTGATTCTTCCAGTTCTCTGTGTTTTGCTTGTTCTGATGTGTTGCATCCTTTCCTTGTTCCAATATCTCTCTTTTGACTGTTGTCCTTCTTTGATGTCTCTGTCTCTTGTCAGAAACTCTCCCTTTGGATATAAATTTCATACAATTTTCTCTCCCTACAGATATGATCTCTCCCAGTTGGAGTAATCTGACAATGGATAATCTTTCTTCTTTTTCTGAAGACTATGATAATATGGATACTTTCTCTCCCTTTGACAACAATGCCAAACAAATATCTCACAGATATCTGACATTAATTTCAAATAATCATTTTCTTCCA
>MU228310.1:1233692-1264032 GCA_018584345.1 Thuja plicata
CATTTTCACATTTAATCAGGTTATTCAACATTATAGTTCCTTTACCTTCAACCAGACAAGGTGTATCATTACCCATTCTTACTGTACCACCATTATAATACTCAAAAGTATTAAAATTTTCTTTATCGCCGGTCATGTGGTGAGTGCAGCCACTATCTATAATCCATATGTCATTCTTGCTAACCTTAGATATGAGTGCAGTATCTACATACCTTTCATCTTCATCTGAATCATCTTTCATAGCTACAAATACCATCTCGATGTCTTCATCAGGTTCGGTGTTAGTATCTTCATCTTTGCAAGCAACTAGGTAGCTAGCCTTCTTGCCTTTATCCTTGTAGTCTTAGGTATCTCTTCTTTATGATTGTCGGTAACTTCTGTAATCTTTGTTATCACCTCTATCAGATTTCTTCTCAAAATATTTGTCATTACTTTTGTCATCTTTTCTTCTATTAGGACATCTTGAAGCAAAGTGTCCAATCTCTCTACAATTAAAGCATACAAGTGGTAACTTGCCTTTTTATTTACCTTTGCCTCTCTGCATTCTCCTTTCCATGAGTGCTTCTATTTCATCTAGATCTTCTTCACTTTCACTTTCACTATCTCTTCTAGATGTGTGTCTTTGAATTGATTTTTTTATTCTTATAGAAGACTTAAATGCAAACTCTAAGTTTGGTAAGACACTATTATCAAAGTTATTGATCTCAAATTAAATCATTCTACCAATTAAACTATCAAGAGTAACTATGTTGTTTGCTACTACTCTCATTTCTTGAATAGCAGAAACTCTAATAGCATATACAGGCAGTAAAGTTCTTAATATTTTACTTACCACTATCTCCTCTTCAAGTGTACCTCCAACACCTCGTATAAAATTGACTAATTTTTTTAATTCTTGTGTTGTACTGTGTGATGTTTTCTCCTTCTTTCATTCTAAGATCATAAAATTTTCCTCTAAGGATTTCTGCCTTGGTTCTACAAACATTTGTATCACCTCCATGTACAAGCTTTAGTTTGTCCCATATTTTCTTTGCAGTTTTGCAATCCTTGACTTCTTCAAATTCAACATCGGAGAGTGAGGAAGAAATCTCTATAACTATGCAGTTATGCTCATGCTTCTCTCTCAATTTATCTACTGTCAAAGCTCATTTAGGAAACACATATTCAGTATCTAAGTATTGAGTAACATCATTACCAATACCTGATAAGTGGAGTCTTATCCTGCTCTTCCATGAAGAAAAGTTGTCTTTGTTCAACTTGGGCACATCTCGGCTATTCATCTTGTGATCCTAACTTGGGTCTTGAAACCTTCCTTCTAAGAACACAATCTATGATACCAATTGTTAGTAATAACTGAGAGGGGGGGATGAATCAGTGGCTTCAAAAACTTTTCTTTATTCTAACCACCAATCAAATAAACCTCAGATTATTATGTCCCTTACAGGATGCATGCCATGAAATACTTTATAATAATTAACTGTCTATCGATTTTCCTTTTCTGACCTTATTCTCCTTGATTACCGATAAGCAATAAAAATTATTTACTGACACTCAGTAAATATGCAGAGTATACCGATAAATCTAGAAATGCATATGTGAAATATAAAATAGTAAAGTAATAAACCATACACACATAACACAAGG
Organism: Thuja plicata; assembly: GCA_018584345.1. Taxonomy (NCBI): domain Eukaryota; kingdom Viridiplantae; phylum Streptophyta; class Pinopsida; order Cupressales; family Cupressaceae; genus Thuja; species Thuja plicata. The sequence goes on from MU228310.1 coordinate 1,235,337, forward strand.
ATTTTAATGTGGAAACCCTGTTAAGGGAAAAACCACTGGGACCGGTACCCCAAATTTTCACTCTTCTGAAGTGAGCCCTGTTAGGAGCCAACTCTGTTAAAGGTTACAAACACACTATTAGGTGTGACCTTGTTAGAGGATTTTATACATAGAGGTTGTCACTTAGTATCAGGCAACTCAGTTTGCTACCATCCTTGAATCAACCTCCTTCTTAGACTATCAATAGGCTTTAGACAAATCTAGTGCTACTTTCATGAATCAACCTTTTTGGCACTCCTTGGGATGTACCTCAATATATAGAAGACTGTTAAGTCCTGATCTATTAAGAGACTTGATGTTTCAATGGTTAAATTGAAACACAATGACCTGTTTCTAATGCAACTTGAATTGTAGATTTTCATATCTATTTAAGTACATTACCTCTCTGATCAATGTATCAATTCAATTCTTTGTGTTCCACACTTTCTGATCTATGATGCTGTCCTTTACTGTTTGTCGGTGTCTACAAAATTCTTTAGCTCTCCTTCAGCTTGATTGATTAGGACTATATGAAGTTATCCTTCATCAATTTCTCTTTAGCATCCTCTTTCTATTCACCCCCCCTCTTCGTGTGATTGTTTTGGAAATGAATGAAGCTTATCTCTTATATAGACATTATATTCACCATTTCTTGATTCTTGGCGTAAAAAATAATCTAGACAATCTGATTTAAAGAATAACTCCTAATTTATCTCGTAGTTATCTTTATTCCAACTGTACAAATCTTCTTTAAATCAATTACTTAACTCTGGTCAAATAAAACAATGAAAACAACTAGTTAAATATATCTTTTATCTTTTTCTAGCTAGATGTTTTGTCATTTTCTGAACTCTCTGTTATGTTAGTCAACTCTGTAGTTAGTTGTTGGTGACAACTTCCAGTTCTGTTGGTGTGACTCCAGTCAACTTTGGGATCTCCGTCCATTAGGAATCATTGGATTTTACTCTTCGGGCAACTCTGTTATCAGCTCGTCAGGCATCCTGTGATTTTTCTTCATTGGGAAATACTATCTTCTGCTTGTCAGGTATCACTGTGACTTTGGTTCTTTGCCTTTACCGATGGTGTGCACTCCATTGGTGTTATCTATCACTTAGTGAATACTTGAATTTTATGCATTTCTGAAAGCATAATCTTTGTTTGATTGATTCTCTAAAGTCTTTGGCATTGCATATATGACCGTACAAATGATATCAAGTTGACATCAATGAAAATACAAACTATTAATTGATTTAATATCTTGCATTATCTTCAACTTAACATTATCAAATATTTAATCAATTATATGTCATGAATATCCTCCACAAGTCGGCTACTTATCATATTTAATTAGTATCAAACAATATATACTAAGTGAGCCCAATGCTGATACTTGGGTCCAGTAATCATATCGGGTGATATACTGACACTCAGGCGACACAGTGAATTGGCAACTCAGGCACTTTGTTGACACTAGGTGCTCAGGCCACATTGATCACTCAGAGATGGTATGCCACTCAGGTAACACTGGTGACTTGGGTGATACTATTTGGAACTAACTGCTTGGTCGACACTGCAACTTCTTAGCTTGGGTAGCACTTCAAGTTGCTGGCTTGGTCAACATTGTATCCATATAAATGACTAAGTGTTTTGGTTCTAATTTTTCATAAGGTCTACAAGAAGTACTTATCTTTTCTGGATGGATACAACGGTTATAACCAGATTAGCATTTCTCCAGAGGATCAGGAGAAGACCACATTTACATGCCCTTGGGGAACATATGCATATTATGTGTTACATTTTGGCTTATGTAATGCACTGGCTACTTTCCAAAGAGCAGTAATCAACATTTTTTTTGATATATCACATGATTGCATGGGAATATACATTGACAACTTCACTATATTTGGTGTTACTTTTGAGGAGGCTTTGAAGAACTTAGAGAAAGTACTGATCAGATGTCAAGAACAAAAAATATCTCTAAACAGTGAGAAATGTTTTATGTTGATGCAGGAAGGAGTGGTGCTGGCATCCAAGTAGACCCTACCAAAATTGAGGTAATTCTCACATTGCCTACACCTACTAAGAAAAAAGATGTAAGATCCTTTTTAGGACATGTTGGCTATTATAGGCACTTCATTCAAAATTTTAGTTAGATAGCTAGCCCTATATACACCTTGCTTACAAAAGAGGCCGAGTTTGCATGGACATTAACTTGTGATGAATCCTTCCTACAGCTCAAGTCACTTTTGACAATTGTAACAGTACTTAGGAGGCATGATTGGTCTTTACCATTCAACATACATATAGATTCTTCTGACTATGCAATAGGTGTTGTCTTAGGACAAAAGTCTAATAACCTTGAGAATGTAATTTACTATATCAGTAAGTGTTTATAAACATGGCCCAGAGTTAAATTACACAATTACTAAAAAATAATTACTGGCAGTAGTTTATGCTTTGAATAAATTCTGTCATTATGTAACAGGCTATTCTATCTTTGTTCATACTGAGCATGCAGCAATCAAGTATCTTATGAACAAACCTTCCATTTTTAGCAGGCTAGCGTGATAGCTTCTTCTTTTGTAGAAATTTGACATAACCATCATTGACAAGCCAGGGAAAGAAAATGTAGTAGCTGATTACTTATCTAGACTTCATACTACTGACAATGATACTACTGTGATAGATGACACATTCCCTGATAAGCATTTGTTTCATATTGTTGTCAAGAGTCCATGGTATGCTAATATAGCTAATTACCTTATAGCTGACAAAATGCCTACACATTTCTCTCTTAAGGATAGAAGAATGCTTGTTGAAAACAACTTTCAATTCTCTTGGATTGACAATACACTATTCTACACTGGTCTAGACCAAGTAATGAGAAGGTGTGTACACAAAGATAAAACACATGATATCCTCCATTCTTGTCATGATGAGCTATGTGGAGGACACTTTGCAACTAAAAAGATAGCTCTAAATATCTTAACAACAGGTTATTACTGGCCCACACTTCACAAAGATGCAGTCAATTATACAAGAAAATGTGATAAATTCTAGAGGATGGGTCATCCAACAAAGTCAGATGAAATGCCTTTACACCCATAAGTGATTGTCACACCATTTTATAAGTGGGGCATGGATTTTATTGGTCCTATAGACCACCCATCTAATGGTAAGTCTTACATTTTTGTGTGCATAGATTATCTAACCAAATGGGTGGAAGCAAAATCCATGAAGCATGCACAAGATCATAAGATAGCAGAGTTTTTGCATGAGGAAATCTTCACTCGTTATGGTATGCCAAGAGAGCTTGTAACTGATCAAGGAGCACAATTCACATCCAATATGATCAAAGAACTCATGAAGGAATGTAATATTAGACACATGAAGTCTAGTCCCTACCATTCTCAATCCAATGGTCAGGCAGAAGTTACTAATAGAGAGATATAAGCAATTCTAACAAAAACAATTCATCTGCACCACCGTGATTAGATTAGCCGACTCTCAGAAGTAGTTTGGGCATATAGAACAACATGGAATACAACCACAAGATTCACTCCATTTGAATTACTATATGGGAAGGAAGCAATGTTGCCAATTGAATTTGAGCATAAAACATTGTGTACTACTCTCGAGTTAAACCTTGACCTTCCTGCGGCATAGAAATACCGACTACTCCATCTCAACTCCTTGGATGAAATGCAAAAAATTGCATTAGAGTGTACTGAGATACTAAATAAATAGAGGAAGAAGTGGCATGACTACCATATTAAGAGAAAACAATTTCAAGTCAGTGATTGGGCATTACTGTATGATTCTAGATTCCAAGAAATACCAAGCAAGCTATAGACAAGGTGGTTGGGACCATATGAAATAATCCATGTCTTCGCCAATGGAGTAGTCTATTTAAAACCTATTGATCTAGTACACTTCAAGTTATTGGTCAACATGCATTGACTTTGTCTGTATCAACAACCCCAGACCAAAGAAGACTTCTTGCAGCAATTCAGACATCCAACTCCAAATGAGAAATAGGTAAAACTTCCTGAGGTAGAGGGTGCAAACCTTCTTCCTATAGCTTCAACATAGCTTTCCTTCATGCATGTTCATAATAAAAACTTCATTTCCAATTGAATTTCAATTTCTCCATTCACTTTCTATATTCTTCTTTTCACCCCATTTCAATTTTCTACCTTCCATCCACCCATCTTCCACGTCACCACCTCCTTCTATTTCTATGTTTCAAATAAGAGCCATGTTACCTGACACATGAAGCTACCAACATTGTTCCACTCTCGCCACCTTTTGGTGCGTGCGGTGGCCGAATGACAGGTACAACTTTTCAAATTTATTTCCACTTTTAACACATCTATTTTGGTAATTATATCTAGTACTACAATAAATCTATGATTACAACATTAAGCCAGTTCCTCACCCCATTCCAAGTGTGACAAGTTTGGACACTTGTGTTAGTTTTGTAGGGGGTGGGGAAGTGTATTAATTTCTAATGTCATTTCTAATTGTCTTTGTCATTTCCCACAATTGTCATAATATAATTCCCAAATAATCCTAGATTTTCAGAACTTGATGTGACCAAAAAGTACTATATTTAAACTATGTGGCAACTATCAGTTAGAGTTATAATTTATTTTTTTAAGCACCATTATCATTGTTTATTCCAATAAAATTGCCCCTTTTTCTATTATTGGCCCCTTTTTAGATTATTGGGGCATGTTACATATAGAATTGATCCTCCCCCCCCCTTCTCCCCCCCAATATAGTGAACAGAAAGATTACAAGAGAAAGGTCCGTAGTTTCAAGAAGAGAAGTTTTAAATTCAAAAGGGAATAAGGTATTCGTCAATTACAGAGTATAAGAGTTGAAATATTGAAAAGCTATAGTAAGATACAACAAAAAATTGGAGGAAAATATTTGGAACAAATGGAAGGGAAGCTACAGCAGCATGAGCCAGTGGTTCATGGTGTTTTGCTTATAGATGTTGAAGTAGTTAGGAGGTTTAATGCATGTGGTTGGTTGGATTATTTATTGAAATTAACAGATTTTGATGAGAAGGTAGCAACTAAATTCATGAATACACTCAAGGAAGGACAAGAAACCGTATGGGGTTTAATGGTTGTCATGATATAAGAACAAATAGAAGAGGTAAATGGGTTACCAAAAATTAGGGAACATTACCCCAATGAGCATGATGCCAACTCAGCTTGAGCCTATTTTACCCTTCCAAGTGACCCTCCTTTGGAGATTAACAAGCAAGGGTGCAAACACATGTCTCTCCCTCCACCATACAATGAGCTAGCAATGCATATTATCAGGTACCTAACATGTGAGGGAAGATTTTCAAATTTACATGAACATAATTTCAAGTTACTTAGCTATGTAAGGCATAATCTCCCAGTAAATGTTTTTAATTTCTTGTATAACATGCTAAGTATTAGTGCTGAGGAGACCCAAAAGGGGAATGCAAATTTTGTCACCCACCATGCCATAATTAAGATATTAGTTGAAAAATATCTTAGGGAAGTCTCTTCCTTAGCATGGTCATTATTTATTCAATTTAAAACCCTACAACCCCAGTTGAGCCTGTGGAGCAACCCAGTAATGATGATGTAGCACCCTCTGAGCCAGCTATGGAAAAAACCATCCAAGAAATAAAACCCAAATTTTTTTAAGAAAATAGGTCCTCACCTTCTCCTGAGAGAAATTTCCCTACCCTTGTTCAAAAGAAAGGAAAATGAAAAGTAGGAGAAGGAACTTTTGTTCCTGCAGCTGAACTACAAAACCCCACAACTTTGAAAGGAAAGAAAAGAAAATTGGCTCCTGCAGCAAAGAGAATAAAGAAATCTATCAAGAAAAATATTATGGAGGTTGTAGATAATCCTATACGGAGAAGCCCTAGAATGAGAGGACAACTTCCTAAAGTGTCCCTAGAAAGCCAATCTATTTCTCCCAAATAAGTTGATATAGAACCCCATGTGCACTATGTTCCAGATGAGTCCCCAACTCAACCTGAAATCCCAAACCTTTCTCAGAATACAAATGAGAAATGTGATGATGAACCTATTTTATGTCAGAATGAACCTCAAGGGATTCATTAGAATACCCCAGAAAGAAATGAGGAAGAAGTTCAAATACCTCCCCAGTCAGCGCACTCATAGAATTCCCTAGTGCCTTATCAGAGAACTTGGTTTACCAGTTACTTAGAGAAGGCATGGAAAGAACAGAGGAGGAAAAAAAATTAGATAGAAGAGTGTGGTCCACCCACTTTGCAATCACTCCTCTGAGGCTTATACAATCAATTTGTTTTTAAAACAACCCTACAGAATGAAGAAAAGAAGAAAATGAAAAGGGTAATAAAAGACCAAAATGAGGAAATAATAGACCTAAAGGAGCAATTGGCGAAGCAAAAACAAAGAATGGATCATGCCTTGAAGTTGGATGATCAAATTATCACTTGCAAACCTCCTCCAAAGGTCTATGAAATTTGTTTAAAGGAACATTTCCTTTTGTTTCAACTTATGATGACCTTAAAGAACATAGACTCTAAGTTCAAAATGACCCAGGAATTCTATGGCATGTATCAAGCCCTTCCTTCATGGAAACTGAACCTACTCTTGATGACTTGTAACTGATTGAATATTTGAATATGGTAAAGTTGATCATCAAAATGCAGAAAGATAATGCAAGACATTAAAATAGTTAATGGATTGTATTGTCATTGATTTCAACTTGATATAATATGATCGGTTATATTAAAAGTGTCTAAGACTTCAGAGAATTAGAGAGATAAAGATTATTCTTTCAGTAATGCATAAAAGACCAACATTCACTAAGTGCCTACAAACACTGCTAGTTAGTGGAACCCAACAGACAGAGAAACCCAAGAGAAAAGTCACAGTGATACCCAAGAAAAGAAACCAAAAATCATTATCGACAAGAAGAATCACAAGCATTAATGATGGACAAAATTATAGTGTTACCCGACGGACAAACAACCTCGACAGACAGACAATCCCAACAGACAGAAAACACCAAATGAGAAGCCCGAGGACAAATGAAGTGTTGAAAAAAGCTATTACAGAGTTAAAACTCCGAAAGGAAATGAAGTTCAGAAATGACAAAATACTTAGCTGGCAAAAGCTAAAGATAGACTTAACTGGTTTTTAACTTTGTTTTCATCAACAAGTTAAATCCAGAGATAAGTAAAGGATTTAAATCTATTTTATCTAGTTGTCAAGGAGAAATCTACAAGATAAAAATAAAGTAAATTTTTAAAGAAAGATTGGCTAAGATTGTGGATCATGCCAATGACAAGAAAATAAATAAGTGAGAAATGGTGATATCATGTCTATAAAGAGATAATCTAATTCATTATGATTTAGGGGAGTGAATGGAAAAGAAGGATGTTGAAGAGAAACTGATGAAGAACAACTTCATACAGTCTTGATCAATCAAGCTGAGGAAAGAACTAAATATTTCTGCGGACACCGAGCAATAGAGAAGCACAGCATCACTGAGAAAAAAGTAGTGGAGCAAAGGTATTGAAAAGATACATTGATCATAATGGTTTAATGATTTTACAATAGATCTTAAAATCTACAAGTATAAGTTGTATCTGTGAATATATCATTTACTGTTTCAGTTTAACCATTGATTCATAAAGTCTCTTAACCAAGAAAGAATTTAAAATCCTTTCTATATTGAGATACATCCCAAGGAGTATCAAAAAGTTTGATCATGAAGATAGCATGAGATGTCAGATACCATTTGACAAACTACACTAGGTTTGTTCATAGAAGGTAGCATAGAGATGCCCAATATCAAGTGACAAACTATTCTATTTAAATCCTCTAACAAGGTCACACCTAACATTATGTTTGTAACCTTTAACAGGGTTGGCTCTTCACCGAGCTCACTTTAGAAGACTAAAAATTTTGGGTTACTGGTCCCAAGTAGTTTTCCCCTTAATAGGGTTTCCACATTAAAAATCCATATGTCAATGTGTTTATGAGTCATTACTTTTGTGTTTTGTATTACACATAATAAATCTGGATTGATTAGTATACACTAATAAATTTACTACTTTTCGGTAAATGAAAGACCACTAATCGGTAAATAGTAAGAATATGGTTTAATAGTGAACTCTAAGTAGTAGTTATTTGATAAGTTTATTTGAAGGCATACATCTTGTAGGATTGAAGATAACTAGAGGTTTAATATTGTGGTACTAATTTTTTGGGTTGATTTATTGGAATATTTTTTAGGCCACTGATTCACCCCCCTCCCCCCTCTCATTTATTCTAACAATTGGTATTAGAGCTTGTGTGCTTACAAAGGGAGTTTAACAGCTCAAGAAAAAGATCACAAGATGAACAAGAGGGATGTGCCCAAGTTGAATAAAGACAACTTTGCATCATGGAAAAGTAGAATAAGACTCCACCTATCAGGTATTGGTAATGATGTTACTTAACACCTTGATACTGAATATGTGTTTCCTAAGGGACCTCACACTCTTAAGAAATTGAGAGAAAAGCATGAGCATAATTGCATGATGATAGAACTTGCTTCCTCACTCTCCGATGCTGAGTTTGAAGATGTCAAAACCTGCACCTCTGCAAAGCAAAAGTGGGATAAATTGAAGCTAGTACATGGAGGAGATGCCAATGTACTAAGATCCAAGGCAGAAAGCCTAAGAGGGAGGTTTGATGACCTAAGGATGAAAGAAGGAGAAAATATCACTCAGTATAGCTGTAGAATCAAAGAGGTAGTCAATGTTTTCCAAGGAGTTGGAGGTGTACTTGAAGAAGAGATAGTGGTAAGTAAAATCCTAAGAACCTTACTTCCTTTATATGCTATTAGAGTATCTGATATACAAGAAATGAGAGCAGTTGCAAAAAATACTATTACTCTAGATGGTCTTATTGGTAGACTGATTTCATTTGAGATGAATAACTTTGATAATAGTGTCTTACCATCTATAGAGTCTGCATTCAAATCTTCTTTGAAAATAAGTAAGTCAAGTCATAGACACACTATGAGGAATGATAGTGAAAGTGATAATGAGGATCAAGGACTTGATGAGATTGAAGCACTAATGGAAAGAAGATTACAGATATACAAAGGTAAATTACCACTTGCATGTTTTAATTATAAAGAGGTTGGACACTTTGCTGCAAGATGTCCTAACAGAAGAAAAGATGATAGAACATATGAAAATAAGTTTGACCGAGGTGATAACAGATATTATTGAAGCAACCGACAATCTAACAAAAGAGATACTTGAGACTACAAGGACAAAGGGAAGAAATCTTGTTACCTAGTTGAGAACAGAGCTGATGATACTGACACCAAATCTGAAGAAGACATTGAGATGGTATTTGTAGCCATGAAAGATGATTCATACAAAGAAGAAGAAAGGTATGTAGAAACTACACTCATATCTAAGGTTAGTATGAATGATGTCTAGATTATAGATAGTGGTTGTACTTATCACATGACCAGTGATAAACAAAAGTTTGAAACTTTTGAATACTATAATGGTGGATCAGTAAGAATAGGTAATGACACACCTTGTCCAGTTGAAGGTAAAAGAACCATAATGTTGAATAACCTGATCAAACGTGAAAATGCTTACTGGGTAAAAGGACTGAATTATAATCTATTAAGTGTTTCACAACTGAATAATATAGGTCACCGAGTAGCATTTGAGAATAAGAAGGCAAAGATCTTCAATGAATCAGGAAGGTTGATCAAAACTGGTGAACAAACAAAAGGTAACCTTTTCTATCTTGATGACATTAACACCACTTGTTTAATGTATAGATCCGAAGACATATGGTTGTGGCATAAGAGATTGTTTCATGTGAATTTTCACAACAGGATAAAGATAAGCAATAAAAGAAAATTCAAAGGCTTACCGAGCATGTCAAAGCCCGAGCATATCATGTGCAAGAATTGTCAAAGAGGTAAGATGACAAAGTCTAGTTTCAAGAGTAAATCCCATACATCTAAATCAATTCTAGAATTAGTCCATAATGATCTATGTGGACCAATGAGGACAAAGAGTTACTATGGAGCTAGGTATTTCATTCTCTTTGTAGATGATTATTCTAGAATCATGATAGTTATATTCTTAAAAGATAAATTAGAAGAATTTGAGATGTTTAAATGGTATAAGGCTATGGTAGAAAAACAAAGTGGTAAGGAATTGAAATGATTAAGATTAGATAGATGAGGGGAATTTATTTCAGATGAATTCACCAACTATTGTAATGAGCATGGAATTAAAAGACAGGTTTCTGCACTGAGAAATTCACAACAAAATAGAATTGCTAAAAGGAGAAACATATCCATTGTTGATTGTGAAAGAACACTGATGATTGAGAAAAGCATCACTCAAAATTTCTAGAGGGAAGTTGTTAGTACTGTTGTCTACACATTGAACAGAGTACAATTCAAGGATACAAAGAAGACACCCTATGAGCTTTGGTATGGTTACGCACCTAATGTAAGTTACTTCAGAATCTTTGGTAGTCAATGTTATATTTTGAAATATGAGAGAAATGGAAAGCTTGAATCCAAAAGTGATGAAGGTATCTTTCTAGGGTATTCCACCAAAAGAAAGGCTTATAAATGTCTTAACAAGTCTTCTAACAAGATCATTGAAAGTGCAAATGTAAGAATAGATGAATTTGAAGAAAAGATGATAAGGAAAGAAAAAAATACCCAGAAGACTACAATAGGTTTGTTTATATTGAAGAACCTGACACTCTACCCGAGAAACAATGTATTGCTCCCAAGAAATAGAACTTTGCACCCGAGCATCAGGCTGCAATTACCAAAAAATCAGGAAAATCCTCAAGATGATGTACCAAGTGATGGAGATCAGAATGAAGGTCAAGATGATAATTAGAATTATGCACAAGGAGCTGAACTAAAAATTTCCAAGTATGTTAGAAGAAATCATCCAAAAAATCAGATCATAGGAGACAAGAAGGATGGAATGAGAACAAGAAGTAAGTCACTAAACACTAGATGTTTATGTTGTGATTTTGAGTGTAAATCTATTAATAATGCAATAAAAAATGAGGAATGGGTCAGTGCTATGAATGAAGAAATAGAACAGATTGAGAAGAACAATACATGGACACTAGTACCGAGACTTGATGACAAGAATGTTATTGATACCAAATGGATATTTAAAAACAAGCTGAATGAGAATGGAGAAGTCACAAGAAATAAAGAAAGATTAGTATGCAAGGGGTATGCACAAGAATAAGGTATTGACTATGGTGAAACCTTTTCACCCATTTCTAGACTAGAGGGAGTTAGAATTCTTCTTTCTTATGTTGCATTCAAAGAATTCAAGGTATACCAGATGGATGTCAAATCTTCATTCCTAAATCGAATACTATAAGAAGAAGTATACATTGAACAACCAGAAGGGTTTGTTGATCCAGACAAGAGAAACATGGTATGTAGACTACATAAATCCTTGTATGGATTGAAACAAGAACCTAGAACCTGGTATGAAAGACTTCACTCCTATCTCATTAGCATTGAATTTTTAAGAACAAGTGAAAATAGAAATTTGAACTTAAAAGAAGATACCGATGGTAATATTCTGATTGCTGAAATATTTGTTGATGATATCATTTTTGGGGGAAATCAAATGTTATGAAAATCCTTTTCTAATGAAATGAGAAAAGATTTTGAAATGTCTATGTTTGGGGAGATCAAATTCTTTCTTGGTCTACAGATTCTTCAACAAGATGCAAGCATATATATCACTCAGTCCAAATACATCAAAGAAGTACTGAAGATATTCAAGATGGAAGATTCCAAACCATTTGGAACACCTATGGCTACCAGATGTAAGATAAAAAAGGAAGACAAATTAAATGAGGTAAATTAGACCTTGTATAGATCAATGATTGGAAAACTAATGTATGTTGTTCATACTAGACCAGATATAGCACATGCAGTTGGAATAGTTGCAAATTCTCTGCTAATCCCAAAGAATCACATATAAATGTTGTCAAGAGAATTACGAGATGTCTAAATAATACCAATGACTATGGATTATGGTATTAAAGAGAAGGAAAATTTGAGCTTCAATTCTATTCAAATGTTGATTGGGCTAGAAACATAGATGACTGAAAGAGCACAACTGGAGGAGCATTCTTCATGGGTGACAGACTTGTCACATGGATCAACAAGAAGCAAGGATGCATCTCACACTCTACTGCAGAAGAAAAATATGTGTTTGTTGCTGCAAATTTCTCCAATATTGCATGGATCAAACTATTCCTGGAAGGTATGAATATGAAAATTATTGTGTAGACACCTAAAAATGGTTTGAGCCTATTGGTCTACGTGTTTTAACATTTTTAGCATTACAATCAAAATGTTGTTTTGCGACCTGATTATTCCTTTATGTTGCCCATATGATCTTTATTGTATGGCGACATTATGTCTTTCATCAATGATTGAATATTGCAAAATTGTTCAATTATTTACTAACAATTCTACTCTCCTTATCAAACTGATAATTTTCCAAATCATTTCCGATCAAACCTAAACCGATCCCATTCAATCCTATTTGATCCTAAACTAATCCTATTCAATCCTAGACCGATCCTATTTGATCCTAAACCATTCTAAACCTTCCTAAATCAATTCAAACCTATCCTATTCTATTCCTAATCACTTATAGAATTGCTTGGACTCATTCCAACCATTCTAGGGCATTGTCCAAGATCACCGATGCCTAATTAACCCAATTTCAAACCAATCGATCAAATCCTATTTCAATTCGATCAATCTTTTTATCATTTTAGGAGCATTGTCCAAGATCATCGATGCTTCATATCCCCTTAATCAGCCATTTGATAACTTTTTCAAAGATCATCGGTGTTATCACTATCAATCTATCAATATCAATTCAATAGTGTTGTTCATTATTGTCAATACTATTTATGATTATCATTTCGGGAACATTGTCAAATATCATCGATGTTTCTCCATTTCAATCTTATGACGCCATCAAAGTTCATTGGTGCTTTTCAATCATTTCCAATTATCACATGGGTGCATTGTCAAAGCTCATCAATGCCTTGTGATTTCCTAAACTATTTCAGAACCCTCGGAATTGATCCTAAACCTTATCAATATTATCAAAATCATTTCATTTCAACATCAACACCTTCAATTTGATCTATAATCCACTAATTTCCCCCCTTGGATGAATAACCCATAGTTTATCCTAAGTCCAAATTGAATAAATAAATAAACTTTATTTATTCCCTTTTCCCTAAGTCTCCAACAATTAATTAATTTTTTATTAATTAATTGGCTAATTTCAATTTATGAGATTTATTATAATTTCATAAATCTAATTTGATTTTGAGGAATATTTGAGAATATTGGATTACTGATTTGCTTAATGATTCCTAATCTCACCTAAATATCATATCCCTTAATTGAGGATTCTCATCCCTATCAAGGTGCTTCACAAATATTTTTAATATCTCCTTAATATCTCCTCATTTGATCTCCCCCATATCATGCTTCCTAACATCCTACCAACCAAAATCTGCATTTATGCATAGATTTTGTGCTATCTCACCTAATTGTCTCTCATTTTCTATAAAATGGGATGCATTCCTCTCATTCAAGGTTAACCACAAGATTTTTGAGAACCTCAAGAATTGTAAATCTTCCAGTACTCTCATTAGCAAACTCGGCTTCTTGTGCAAAGTGTGTGTGCAAAGAGAAACATATCAACCTCTATGGAGAAGAAAGGAGAGCATTTGAACTACATTTGAAGGGAAATTGTTTGTGTTATTTTGCATATTTTTCAACTCTTGTTTCAAATGGTTTTAATGTTAGATTAGTTAGGGTAGCATATTGTTTAGGGTTTGTGGTTACCTAAATATTCTTTCTAGTCCCTTTTCTTGTCTTACATTTGGTGAACCCAACATGAATAAAAAATGCAACCTTTTGATAATTTTTTTTGTCTTTTTGTGTCTTTTTCGGGTTCTGGAAGAGAGCTGCGCAGGTGGTTACTGAAGCCGCACAGGTGGTTAATGTTCCTGCGCAGGTGGTCACTGTTTCTACATAGGTGGTTAAGTTCTACATAGGTGGGACCCAGACCTGCACACTTGGAGCTTAGAGCTGCGAAGATGGTTTCTTAGCTATGTAGTTGGTCATATGGGATCATCTTTTAGGGTTTAGGATCATTTTTTGAATGTTTAGGAAGCTATTTTTCATTTCGGGCTTTCTCCTCTGCTTCTTCTCTGTTTAAAAGCTAAAATGAACCCTAAACTATTCAAATGAACCCTAAAGTTAGTTAATGAACCCTAATATGGTTAATGAACCTCACACTTTGATTTTCAAGGTCTAAAATGAACATTCACTTTTGTATTTGGGCTCTTAAAATGGATCTCATCTAGCCTAGGGTTTCATTCTATCAAGCTTTTTCAAATTTCAAGCAAACTTGCAATCTAGCCTAACTAGGGGTGGAAATGGACTATTTAATGCATGATAAATTTTTTTAAGTTGTTAAAGGGCCTAAAATGAACATGAATATCTAATTTGGGTACCTAAAATGAACTCTAACCTAGTTTAGGATCAAATGCAGATTTGGTCTTTAAGGTGTTCCTAAACCATTTTCATGCACGTGCAACCTAGTTAGGGTTTCAATTTCACTTTAGTATTTTCAAATCAACTTAAACGACATAAATAATGAACTCTATATATGTTTCTGATGATATTTCATGCTTAGATATGGAAAACAACTCTGTTTTTGCAAGTGTTTACTCATTTTTGGGCCTCTAATCAATAGTTGTGCACTTGGTTATTGTTTCTCTATAGGTGGTTAGAAGCTGCACAGGTGGTAGCCTATTCCTACATTGGTGGTACCCTAGTTCTACATAGGTGGTAGCCTGTTCCTGTGCAAGTGGTAAATTTGGTGTTTTTTGAGCAATTTTTTGGATTTTTGCATTCCTATACTTGTTTCTGCACTTAGACTACTGGATTTTGGTGTTACTGATGATTTGTGAAGCATGTTGGAAATCATGGGATGAAGATTGAATCCTAAAAAATAATAATGGTTTCAATGCAGGACATTTGTATAAGACCTTGTGTTTTCCCAAACTTTTGTGCTTGCTTTTTGTAGTTAGAAAACACTTCATTTTGGTGCTTGAAAAGAAACTTTTACTTTCATGTGTCTAATGTGTTTTCTAGATTGTAAAACCCTAAGAATCATATGAGTGTATCCTATCCCCTCACCTTCATGGATCTTGGGTGTAAGAGAAAATCATATCATTCTTATCGAGTGGCTACCTCCCAAGTGCTTTAGTAGAGCCAGTGAGAGTGGATGCCCAACCGGTAATAGGCTACAGCCAAGCCCATCGAAACTAGGATACAAATATGCCATTGTGACTAATCTCACAATGGATGGGTGTTGAATGCATTATACCAGGAATAAGATCTCCCTTAGTACCCTTGTGGTGTGTTAAACCCTACAGAACGTAACTTTTGTAGGCTGGGAGGCCTCCATAACGAAGCTAATATGCCACACGTATAACCACATGAACAGATGCCCTTATTAAAAACCATGTCATAGTGGCCAAAAACCTTCTATCTATTGGTGTGGAAGGTCAGATACCAACTAAGATGCCCCACACTTTCACAGCTATTAGTCGAGACAACAATCCCTTGGGAAGTGATGACCCTTGGGAGTTGAAGCTTGGAGTGCCTGAGAAGTGAGTGCACATGTAAGGAGGATCTCGTGCCTCCAAGCTTATAGGTTGTCCACTATTAGTAAGTGTGGCTGAACTTTGGTTCAAGTGGGGATTCAACATATATTGTCCTTGCTATCCCTAGGAAGTGGTGTGTTTGTTCCTTTTCACAATGGCCATTCTGAATGATGTGTCTTGTGTGAGTGTTAAAACCTTAATAAAAATGATAACATCTTAAAAACACTCTCCTTAAAGAACACTTTTTCCAAATCAATCTCCAAGAACAATCAAATGGTCACAATACACCTTGTCTTTGAATAAACATATGGAACCTTGAACTTTTCACTTGGAACCTTTTGGCATGCTTGATAACCTTCATATTGCATATTGATGACCTAATCTCCTTGCATTTGCATTTCAAAAATTCCTTGCATTATAGACCTCATTTCAAACCTTATCATAGTCCCTTTTTCATAAGTCCTAATCATGGCCCTGTTGCATACATAGCTCATTTTTAGACCCTCCTTAAAAACTTTGCAAACAATCTCAAAAAAGTATCCAAATCATGGAACCTCTCTTTATGATGTTGAAAATAGGATCTTGACTTGATCCCCCTTTTTTGCCAAATTTCAAACCCCCCTTATCAATTGGTCTTACTCCACCTTTTTCATGATAGATTTTACCTAAGCCTTTTTATCAAAATTTCCCTTTGTCCCAAAATCCTATTTTTCAAGTCAAGATCCTTATTCAACCTCATAAGGTTATGCTCTTAGATTTGTCTCCATTCAAAAGATTAATTGTGAAAGTCCAAAAAACTAAAAACATAATTTGCATAAACCTTATCTTGCATTTTCATCAACCCCCCCTTGCATTTCCAAAGTTGCATTTAAAAACTTGCATTTCCAAAATTCAAAAATTCTAAAAAAATCTTGCATTTGCATATAGTAATCATGTCAGTTTTCACAAGGTCTCAAGCATCCAAAGGGAAATAAGAACCTCATTTACCTATGTTTACATCACAACTAGAATCACAATGACCTTTTGATCCAAGACAAGGTGTTTCATATCATAATCAAATTGACCTAATCAACATGAAACCATTGGAAGAAGTGAATCAAACATTTCATGACCCAAGACATGTCACATTTCCTCAAGGACCAACTCCAAGCAATGATCTATGCAACATGGGCTATCCTTCCACTGCTTCCTTAAACTTTGGCACTATTTAGTGGGGACCTCCCCTAGCCTTTGACCCAATCTTTGTACCTATGCCACCTAGCCAAGGTAGTGTTCCCCCTAAACCTGAAGAGGAATACCAACAAACAGGACAAATCAATCAAGTCCAATCCAATTACTTGCAACAACAACCTATGCTGAACATAGATTTTGGATCTTATCAACCTCCTCCACCACCACCAGATAATCAAGATCATGAAAATGCCTCAAGTCCCTCTTCAGATTCTAGAGAATCACATTGAACATTTGCTTCCTTCAAAGATTTACCTAAAGAGTAAATTGACGAAGCCATCAAGAACAAGAATATTCAGCAGACATTAACATACCTCATGATTCAAGATCTAAGATGATATATCAAAGTGATTCAAAAGACAAATCCCCAATTATTCTTGGAATATCAAACTCCCCCACCATCTACTTTGGAAGAGAACCAAGCCTTAGTGGCGTGGGACAGAGAAAAGCGAGAACAACCCTTTGATGAGTCAGCTATGGTGTTAACACAAAAATAATAGTGAAATAATTTAACCATCGATATTTCTCCAAAGGAAAAGTATATACCATTAGATAATCCTTTATTTGAAGAAGTAGCACTTCCTCCTCCTGATATGGTGGATGTGACACAAATCCCTAAAAAGGGTCCTAAAAGAACATGGAGGATTGATTTAAAGAATCGCTTGCCAAAAGGATCAAATGAGACATTCGCATTTCCTTGGGGAATGTCAGATGTACCCCCTTTTGAAGAAACACAACCAATTGGTCCTCCTTTGGTATCACATACAACATTCCTAGGAATCACTTCAAATGAAACAACATCCAAAGGACCATTTAATGAGCCACCAAGGGTACCCACATTTGATGTATCTAATGCAACTACTACAACTGTAACAAATAAATTACAAGAGAAAAAGAAGAAGAGTCTCGTGGATATCACACCAATTCCACCTAAGGTGACCCAAAAAGAACATGTCATAGAGCAAGTGCAACAAGCCCAAGCAGCTCAACAAGTACCATGTGTGAATGTAGTGCAACCAGTGCAACCTCAATTTGCAGCCCAAGTTAACATGATGTCTCAAACACAACCACCAAAATGTAAGACTGCAAATCTTGATGGCATACTTGGACCACTTGGATTTCAACAAGGTCACAAGATGCAATAACCAACAATGCAGGTGGGTCAAGAATCCCATCCTGACACCCAAACTATGCAAGGTCCAAAGGTGCAACAAGTGCACCCGCAACAACAACAACATGCCCAATGATATGTACAACAAAAGAAACATGCTCTGCAATAGCAATATGTGCAACAACAAAAACATAATTTATAACATTAGTATATACAATAACAACATGCTTTACAACAGTAGTATACTCAACAACAAAGACAACAACATGTTCAAAAACAGCAACAACAACAACATGTTCAGAAACCATATGATCAGCAGCGACAACCATATGTTGCACAACAAAAAAATGTGTCACAACAACAACATCATGGGGTGCAAACTCAACAACAGTGGTATGCACCATGATATCAACAAAAATTTTCCCAACCGTATTATGTGACACAAGGTTAGCAATACAATCTTCCACCAATGAACCAACAGCATGTGGAAGATCCTCAACAACATGCCAAAAAACATGTGGCATCGGTCCATGACATCTCATCTGAATTTTTGGAATCGGATCGGGCCTCAGAATATAGTCAATGTTCAATGGCTTCTAGGCAGACACATCATTCTGCTACACATAAGAAAGTAGTGAAGCCTTCGCAGAATGATGAAATGCTTCAACAAATCCAAAGCTTGCAGAAGAAACTAAATGATCTACAGTTCAAGGACACAAAGACACTCTATATGGAACAATACCTATGTCCTAATCCATTTGATCCAAGAATTTATATGCCTCCTTTTCCCAAGAATTTTGAAGTACCCCCGTTTGAGAAATATAAAGGAAAAGGCAATATGATTGATCACAATCGGGAATTTTATATGTCTTGCATCAAGGTTAACAACAACGAAACATACCTTATGAGACTCTTCCCTCAAAGCCTTGGGGGTAAAGAAATGAAGTGGTACTCTAAATTACCCAGCAATATCAGATCTTGGAAAGAACTAGTCGACAAATTCATCTCTCACTTTGCGTTCAACATATCAAGTGAGGTTATGCTGACTAACTTATGCACAACCAAACAAAAGGTTGGAGAATCCTTTATGACCTTCCTATTGCGATGGAGGAATTTTGGTGAGTCAATTTCCTTTTGATGTACCAGAAGAACAAAAAAGTTTGATTATTTATCCAAAATATTGTACCTGAGATGATGTATGAGCTCAAAATCAAACGACCAAGTATAATTCAAAAGCTCATGAAAAAAGGAATTGACATTGAAGATGCTCTTATTGAAAAAGGAGTATTAAAAATCAACAAGGACAATAAGAATATGACCAAAAAGATAGTTCATGCCATTGGGTGAACCACTCCATTCAGTCTTTCAATAATTATTGTAAAAAAATTACATTCAATTACCTGAGATCCGTGATCCTCTAACAGTAAAACCCCCTTAGTGGGACAACAACAAATAATGCAATTATCATCGGACAAAGTGACACAAAACCAATTCCTGCTACCAATTAAAGCATAAGGTCCAAGACCTTATTGATCAAGGTGTGATTGAAGTTGAACCCATGGTGGGATCTTCTAATACTAACCATACTATCTTCACAAACCCCTTGGTTGATCATGAAAAGGGAAATTCCTCTACATAGAATTCAAATTCCAAGAACAATGTCAATTATACTCAGACCAGCCACAACTATACCATCAATTGTTTCTCTGAGGTTGATTCATGTGTGTCCACTCTGACATTCTAGGATAGTAACCTTCAATGCGTAGTCGCTACCTATCATACCAAGATTAATATTCTTGGTGCACCATCCAAAACCTAGGTACCTTCATATTACAACCTTGTTGACCAGTTGGGTAAGACCCTTGCCTTGATATCAATCCTTGATTTTTTGCGCACATCCCCCCAGCACAAGGAAGTCCTTGACAAAGCACTAAAGGAGTCCACTATTCCAACTAACATTGACACTAACCAGTTTCAGGCCATGATGGGGCACTTCTCTACATCCTAGTATGTCACATTTTCCAAAAATGATGTTCCACATGACCAGCTTGGCCATAATGACCCTCTCCATCTAGAAGTCTTTGTCCATAATGCCAAAATCTGGCGAGTCATGATAGACGGTGGAGAAGGCCTTAACATCTGCACTTTGAAGGTCATTCTTGATCTTGGTTACAATGAGAGTGACATTGATCCTTCCAGGAGAATCACAATAAAGGCATATGATGATGTTGAATGTCCCTTTAAGGGAGTCATCATATTGACCATCAGAATTGGTCTGGTTAGTGAAAACACATTATTGTAAGTCCTGGATTTAGACTTTCCCTATAACATGATATTAGGACACCCATGAATCCATGTCATGAATTTGGTTCCCTCTACATACCATCAATGTCTAAAATTATTTCACAATGGAGCTGAGATCACCATCCCAGGTGATCCTAACCCTTTCCATTTTTGTGCTAATATGAGAGAAGGGCCCGCCCAATAGGTGCCTACCAACAGCAAGGCTACTCCATCCAATTCCTCCAAATATGTTGATGTAGCCACCCTTGAGAAAATGGTCAAAGGAAAGATGAAGATTGAAGATAAAGGGTGTGGAGGGTATACCATGGCACAAGCTTTTCATATTGGGAAGCTTCCTCTCTCCCCAAAGTCTTATGGAAAACCAAAGTTATTGCAAGCGCAACCATCCAAGACTACCATGAAGGTTATGCCCTCACCTACATTCACTTTGTGGGGAGGTTTGCATGAAGAACATGTATATGACAATGTATCTAGCTGGATTTTCCAAGATCAACAGAAACAAGAACATGAGCCCCCTGAGATACCCATTGAAAGATACGGGCCCGGGTTCACACTCATGCAGAAAAAGGATATGATGGCCATAGTGCTCTTGGAGTAAAAAAGTAGGGGACTATTGAGCCCCTTGCTGCAAAAGGCCATCCCCTTCATCTGGGCATTAGATTCAAACAATTACGAATTGGCTCTTCAAATGCCAAAATGGCCTCATGTGAAAACATGGAGTTTTCAAATGATGAAAAGGCATCTAAGGATCCTTGTTGTGAGTACAATATTGATTCAAATGAGTGGGAATGGATGTCCTATTCCTCCAATTCTTATGAGATTGACCATTTCTTCCCTGACCCTGCAGACCTACCTATGATATACAAACATGTTAACACAGTTCCCCCTCTGGTAACCAATCCTTATCCCTAGTCTAGAATTTTCTGGGATCCCAGTCCTGAACCTTTAGTGCATGAATTCTCTAACTCTGAAGACACTAAAATTTACATCTTTTACTTTGCCTCTAGCCTCAAAAACATCTGCACCATTGACGATGACATCCCCATAGTCTACCCTGAGCTTATTGATTGGGACGAGAAAGGATCACTGAGCTTGGATTGCTTCAAAAATGATGAAGCAATAGTGGAATTCTTTGAGATCCGAGAGGGCATGCCATCTAGCAATCACAAAAAAGGGTTCTCCATTGACCTTTTTTCTACTACATATCTTGGGGAGTCAACTTCATCTTCCAGTCACACAATTAAAAATGGTAAAATCAAAAAAGAAAAAAATTAAAAAGAATAGGTCCTCTGGTGAAAACCGAAAGGTGCCAGTTGACCATGAAAAAGTAAAAAAAAAGGACGTATCCGAGGGTGAAAACCTCTCTAAGGCACCCGAGGATGGAAGACTAGACATACCCCCTCCAAAGGAGAAGTTTGCATTTCTCATTGAAATGACCAAGGAGATTAACTTGGGAACACAAAACATCCCCAAGATCATACACTTTGCAACATCACTCTCACCAGTAGAGAAGGATGAGTTTATCAGATTCTTCCTTGAGTGCCAGATCAATTTTTCCTAGTCCTATACAGACATGCTTGGCCTAGATCCTGAGTTAGTTCTTCACCACCTCCCTCTGAAGCCAGGTGTGAAGCTAGTAAAACTGAAGCTAAGAAAAATGCATCCATAAATAGCTCTACTAGTAAAAGCAGAATTGAAGAAGTTATTGAATGTAGGATTTATCATACCTATAGATTACGTAGACTAGATCTCCAATCTAGTTCCCATTAGCAAGCATGTTGGGGGCATATGGATATGCACCAATTTCTGTGATTTAAATAAGGCATTCCCTAAAGATGATTTTCCTCTACCCAACGTTGACATCATTATCGACATGACTGCAGGCTACAAGATGATGTCACTGATGGATGGCTTCTTTGGTTACAACCAAATTTGGATTGCTCCTGAGGATCAAGCCAAGACAGCTTTCACATGTCCTTGGGGAACCTATTTTTGGAATTTCATGCTCTTTGGCCTCAAGAATGCCGGAGCAACTTATCAATGGGAAATGACCACAATCTTCCATGACTTCATGCACATCTTGATGGAAGATTATGTTGATGACCTCCTCTACAAATCTACAACCAGGAAAGATCATTTGAGTATTCTGGCCAAAATATTTGAAACAATGGAAGGGTATAAGGTCTGCTTAAACCCTAAAAAATGTGTTTTTGGATTTGTTTCTAGGAAAATCCTAGGCTATATCATTTCTCAATGAGGTATTGAAGTGGACCCTGAAAATGTGCAAGCCATTTTAGAAATGCCTCCGCCAAACACCCTAAGGAAGCTAAGAAGTCTACAAGGGAAACTACAGTCTATCCACTGGTTTATTACACAACTCGCAGATAAATGACAGTCATTTCAAAGTCTACTACATAAAGGTGTGACTTTGCATTGGAATGAAAAATGTGAGCACTTGTTCCAACAAATGAAAGATTATCTATTGAATCCACCACTCTTGATGCCTCCCATTCTAGGAAATCCATTTATCTTGTACATTTCTGCCACAAAAACTGCATTGGGTGCTCTTCTTGCACAACTTGATGAACAAGGACGAGAAAGAGCTATTTATTACATCATTAGAACTCTGGTTGGATATGAATTAAACTACTCACTCATTGAAGGAGCCTGTCTTGCTATGGTTTTTTCCACACAGAAGTTAAGACATTATATGCTACACCAGAAAACCATGCTCGTGTCCCGCATTGATCCATTGAAGTATCTTTTAGGCAAAGCAACTCTCACGGGTCGCCTAGCCAAATGGGTCATGCTCCTGAGTGAGTTAGACATAGAGTATGTAGATAGAAAATAAATAAAAGGCCAGGTGATAGAAGATTAGCTCACAGAGGCACCAGTTCCTGATGATCACCCATTACTTTCAAAATTTCTAGATGAGTCCATTTTTTCCTTCACTAAATTGAATGAGTGGTAACTCTATTTTGATGGCTCACACACTCAGCATGGATCAGGGGTAGGCATCATTTTTGTCACCCTGGGAGGAGATATCATACCTAAATCTTACATATTCTCCTTTGCATGCACCAACAACATAGTCAAATATAAATCATTGGTCACTGGAATTTAAAATTTCTATTCAATGAAAAATTTAGCACCTTAAGGTGTATGGAGATTCTCAACTAGTCATCCGGCAGGTCACTAACGACTATGAAACTAAGTATGAAAAGCTAGTACCTTACAAACAGTTGGCCGACTTTCTCAAGGAGCAATTTGTCACAATCAGTTTCTGCCAACTTCCTCAAATACGTAAAAAACAAGCAGATGCTATGGCCACTATTGCATCTATGATCGACATGCCAAATAAAAAAGAGAGATGTGAATTTCTCATTGAGAAGCTATTGCTTCCAGCATTCAATATTTCACAATCTAAGCTCATGTGTGACATTGTTGGTCCCGAGTCCCCCTGGTATCAAGATGTTTACAATTACCTATACACCTAGATATTACCCCCTACCTAATCCCAGAACAAGTGTCGAGCTCTTATCCTTCAAGCCTCCTATTATGTCATCATCGGTGATACCCTTTATAGGAGAGCCTATGACCAAACCCTCCTTAGATGCCTTGATTTGTGAGAGGTTGACACTACCTTACATGAGGTCCATGATGGTATTTGTGGTGGACATTTCAATGGTTTGAGTCTTGCCAAGAAGCTGGTCAGAGAAGGATATTATTGGCCCACCATGGAGCAAGATGCTCATAAATTTTCTAAGAAATGTTACAAGTGCCAGATTCATGCTTCGACATAGGATTTACAGCCAGTGGTTTCTCCATGGCCCTTTTCTCAATGGGAATTTGACCTTGTAGGGAAGATCACACCCCTATCTTATGATGGCCATAAGTACATCATCACGGCCATTGATTACTTTACCAAATGGGTGGAAGCTATCCCCATGACATACATCACCGGCAAGCAAATTTCCAGATTCATCTTGAATTATATCATTTTCCATTATGGAGTTCCTCTAGCCATTATTACTGACCATGGTAGCCCATTCCAGAACAAAGATGTTACCAAGCTTTGTGAGAAATTCAAAATCTATCATGGATTTTCTAGCATCTACTACCCACAAGGAAATGGCCAAGAAAAGGCATCTAACAAGACAATCATTAAGATCTTGCAAAATACTGTCAATGATGTTGGCCGAGATTGGCACTTACAACTCAACCCAATGTTGTGGGCCTATAGGACCAGCATCCGCACCCCCACTGGTGCTACTCTGTACTCTCTAGTATATGGTGATGAGGCCATATTACCCCTTGAGGTTGAAATTCCTTCATTGAGAGTATCCTTACAAGGCATTGTTGATGATGTACAATATAGAGTTTCCAGATTACATGAACTCAAAATGCTTGATGAGTAGAGACAAACCACCTTGGTACACTTGTAATCCTATCAGAAACATCTAAAATGGAGTTAGAATAAGAAAGTCTGAGCTCGCCATTTTGAGATCGGATACTTGGTTCTAAAGATGAATTACAAAACCTAGCCACACAGAGAGAAGGCTAGAAAATTTGAACCAAATTGGGACGACCCTTACATACTCACAACATCATATGGGTCTGGAGTGTATCAACTTGCAACACAAGAGGGAGAACCATTTCCAGAGGCACTGAACAACATGCACCTCTATAACTATTATGTATGATTTTTGAAAAAAGTACAAAAAAAAAATTGAACAAAGTTCCTGAAAAAAGTACAAAAAAATTGCAAAAAATTCTGAAAAAATATCAAAAAAGAGAAAAAAGCAAAAAAATCAAAAAGAGAAAAAATGGTTGCCTTGATGAAAACCTAGAAAAAAGGCATCTTGGCATGCAAAAATAGAAATCAAGAGAAAAATCTCGTCCACAAGTGAAAACCTGGCAAATAGGCACTATGGGCAAGTACCGTGGTGAAAACCTGGAAAACAAGTGACACGTGTAGTAAGTTGTTGCTCCATTGTCTATCATGGTTCCACCTGATATCCTACTATCCTTTCTTGATCACATATTTTGATTTGCATCAACCCTAGTGCCCCTTTATGGCTTGTAACTGGTTGATCTTCTTTGTCTTCCCCTTGGTATACCCAATCTATCTGTTCTTTTGGCCTCTGTACATAGCCTCTTTGTTGTCCAGGGGCAGATTCCTGGCATTGAGAATATTTGAATTTGAATTTGAACTAGGGGAAAGACCTTGAACGTGGTTTATCCATGAGATTCCTTGACTATCCAACTCAAGATAACACATTGTATATATCTTAATGACCTGAAAAAATCCTAAAAATCCAAATAAGCAAAAATTCAAAAAAATAAAAAATCAAATAATGTCCTAAAAAAACTTGTAAAAATTAAATAATGTCCTAAAAGAAAATTGCTAAAATTTCAACTACGATCCTAAAAAAAGACCAAACAAATCCAAATATCTCAAAAATGCTAAAAATTGCAAAATCTCTTCAAAAATCTGTAATAAATTTGTACATACTTGTCTTTTTTTGCGAATCAAACATCATGTTTGTAGACATCAGTGGAAGAATCATCAATCTGTGCTTAATGAAATCATATACGATCTGAATCATTGTGACTCAACATTCAATCTGGTTGCACCATTCAAATTTTTTGATCTTTGCTATCAATCAATCTGTCCAAGATATCAATCAATTATCCAATTAGTCAATTTGCAAACTAAGCTATCAATCAAAGAAAATTTAATGCAAGTAACAAAAGATCAGAATGGTTGTTGGCTCACATTGTTTCAGTGAGTATTTTTTATTTTCTTTTTTGATCATGTTCCTATGCTACTCGATGATATTATCTGATCTTGTGAGAGTAGTCAGGATGGTTCATGACCAGTTATTTTTGCTTTATCTTTTTTCTGCTTGTTTGATGACCTCATGAAATTCTGGGGCATGTCTGCTACATGCTTTTGGGATGGAGAAGATCATCCTCTGTCTGCATCATGTTTGTTTATGCAAAAATGATGACTCTTTTGCTCTAGATTTTGTGCCACAATGTGCTGCATCTGCTTTTGCAATATCAAAATAAGCTCTTATAACACAGTTGCACTTTTGAAAGCCAACATATTTCTACTAACCTTTCTTCGTATAATTTGCACTTTCTGCTAACACTTCTTCATTCAGTCCTCCCATTCCCCTTGGTCTACTACTCTGGTACATCAAAAACAAGTGCATCTTGCATACATGCATTTATAAATTTAAAAAAAAAAAAAAAACATGTGCATTTTTGCATTCATTCATTCATATATGAGAAAAATTTCAAATATACATTTGCATTTTGCATTCATACATTTCAAAAAAGAAAAAGACAAAAACAATTACTGCATCCATAACATATATTATTGCATAACAAAGGCAACAAATTGCAATACATCAGCATCATCATATACCAATAAAGTAAAGCATATACATAAGCATCCATCATGTGCATCATAATATACTTGCATATCATATATATGTGTGTCTCAAAAAGTATTAGAGTACAAAAAAATCAAGGTGTCTGTATACACTGAGGCCTGCAGGCTCATAATCTACCACATGTCTATCAAAATTGTCCCTCTGCTAGAGAGACATCCTATCAACCCCTGCTCTCTTGGTCCTCCTAATCCCTATCCTACCTGGAAGATGAGGCTCCCCCTGTCTGATGCCCTATCTATCCTGATCTAGGTGGCCCCTTTGGTCCCAGCACTCCGTCGTTGCTTTGTGTCCTATGGGAGTGTGATCTACTGGGTGATGCTCCATAACTCAGTGCCCACTGATCCCATGGCACATATCGCTCATACATTACCTGCTAGTACCTCTTCTCCTCTCGGGCATCCCCAAGCATCCCTGCAATATCACACACACCTACATCTCTGATGAAACTGATAAACTAGTGTGCCTCCTCCTATGCACTCTACGCTCTGGCCATAGCTGCATCCCTCTCTATTGTCAACCTATCCATCTATGTTGTGAGAGCTGATCTCTTGGAAATCCATGATGCATGATTTGCAACCCATGTATTTCTCTCAACTGTCAATCTATCTATCTGGCTTGTAATCTCTACGATACGTTGTCTTTGATCCTTGAACTGGTCATCGAGACCCTGTAGGTCATCCCCATGTGGTGGCTCATCCCTGTCCTCATCCATCTGCATTGACATATCCTTGTCATCATCATCATCACCCTCCTCATTTGAATCCTCATCATCCTCACCTGAATCCTCCTCCTCATCCCCCTCATCCTTCTCCTCATCCTCCTCCTCAGTGCTCTCATCTCTGGGCACCGGCACTCTCAGTATCACCACATCCTGATCTATATGAGGAATTGGCTTGTGCAAAGCAAACCATCTATCATACTCATCTTTGGTCCCTACATGTGCCACATCTACACCTACTCCCCATGGTCTAGGCTATAACTACTCAAACTTTGCATATGCCACCTGAGGCCTGAGTGCTACACCCCATGTCTTAGCCTTGGCCCTCGATTGAGAAAACAACATTGTACCTATTGGTACTCCTTGCATCTCTCCAAATTATTTTTGAACTTGCTTTGGGAGCTGAATCTCAATAACTGTATGACCCATAATGATCTTCCTGATGAGGTATCTCTCATGTCTATAGTAAGGAAGGTGATCCACATCATCATCCCATCTAGGGCAGTCTCTCTATGGTTGCCATGTAAAATCTCTTAGCAGATCTATCTCATGATGAAAGTGCAATGTGTATCCCAGTGGGCTCTGTGTAAGTGCCCCTAGATAGCAATAAACATATGGCATCTCTGGCAGAACAACTCTCTAATCAATAGGTCAGAACATAGCTATGTGCTCGTAGGCCCACACCTGCAACAATGTGATCCCACTACTGATCAACAACACTCCTTAGTATGCCAGCTGATGGAGCTGGTAGTATGTCATCGCTAGCATGCATGGCCCCCATGTGAACACTGTACCCTTCATGATCATCTACTCAAGGACCCTCCTTCGGCCAATAGGGAATCTATGGCCCCGTCGGTCAGATACCAATAGACATGCAATAGCTGAATAGATAATAGCAATCAAACTATCATGCTGCCTAGTGTACACACAAAAGTAGTGCAGTTCTATGAATCCTTACATGCAAGGAAACTCAAGAATGAGCCCTCACAAATCGATCCATAGCTCTCTATGCATGGAGTTGCAAGATTTGTAAAATTGCTCTCAGCTAGAGCTATAAACTCATTACCTT